>VSMD01122324.1:0-33366 GCA_008750895.1 Mirza zaza
CACCCCTAAAACCTTAGGGAAGGCCTGGGAGCTGATGCTTGGGTCTCTGTGAAAGCGGGGACTGGGCCCAGACGCTTGGATCCTGAGGGAGGAGGGGTGGGGTCCTGGACCCCTGGGTCTGAGGGAGGAGGGGCTGGGGCTGGACCCTGGGTCTGAGGGAGGAGGGGCTGGGGCTGGACCCTGGGTCTGAGGGAGGAGGGGCTGGGGCTGGACCCCTGGGTCTGAGAGAGGAGGGGCTGCAGCACCTGCAGTCCCTGGCAGGGGAGCCATGGCTCCCGCTTGCCCTTGCCGTGACCAGACTCCCTTGGGGGCGGGCTTCCATCTGGTGGAGTGGGCAGCTGAGGCTTTCCCAGTCAAGGCAGGAGGCCCAGATGGGCACGCCGTGGGGCGGGAGCACCTCCGAGGGTGGGGGACACGCCTGTCTCGCTGTAGCCCGCCTCTGCAGCGCCTCGCCATTTTCGTGCCATCCGCCTCTCCCTGAGCCGGCAGCAGCTCACACAGCCTCTGCACCTTGCCACCCCCCCAGGGACCTGTGGCCAACGTCTCTGAGCATCTCTCCCCGACCTTCCCTTTTGCCCTCTGCATCCTCCTGCCGTCATTAGGGCTGACTTTGGTTGTGCCTGGATAGGAAATGGCTGTCCTTGTGTCTCTTCATCATCTCAGCCTCAGTTTCCCATTTTGTTTCTCTCAGCATCTCTCCATGTCTATCTCATCTGTGTGTCTCTTTATCTCTCCGTGCCTTTCTGCTTGTCTCCCTCTTTCTTTGTCTCTATGTCTATGTCTCTTTCTGTCTATCTCTTTCAGAGTGTCTCTCCCTGTCTCTGCCCATTTCTTTCTGTCTCTCCATGTGTCTCTGTCTCTCCCTCCATCTCTAAGCAGGCTTTGCCTCTCCTCCTGTCCCTGCTTCTTTACCTAAGACCCCCTCCCCTTCCTTCTCCAGGGCAGTGAGCCTCTGTCCTCTCCCCCATCTGTCCCAGGCTTCCCTCCCTCCATTCCACTTACCTTAAAGTCATCAATGACTCCCCCCTCCTCCCTTCTCTCCCCTAGTCCTCCCCCCACCCAATTCTCCTCCCATCCCCCTCAGCCACCCCACCCCCTGGATCTGGGGCCCCATCCCCCACCTCAGTCGCTAGGCCCATCAGCCTTTATCCGCCATCTTTCTCCCCATCCCTCATGTTCCCTCTCCACCCTGCCTCCTCATCCCACCTACCCCAACCCACCCACCTCCTCCCCAACCCCCTCCCCACACCCCTGCCCCAGACACACAGGGAGGGATCCAGGGCTGCAGCAGGGGTCAGGTGGTCAGCCAGGGAAGGAGGCGGCATCTGCTGGAGAGACTCACAGACAAGGACACACGGACACAGAGGCAAGGACATAGCAGGCATGCACGCTCCTCTCGACGCACATTTGCACACAGACACCCTCAGCCGTGCAGTCGGTCTCCGGGCCATGGCTCTCCAGTTCCTCCCCATCCTCCCAGGCCCCCCTGGATGCTCCCCCAGATTAGGGGCTGCACACACAGGGCACAGCCCCCGGACCCGACGCACTGCAGAGCCACCCCCATCCAGGCCTGGAAGGAGAAAGAGAGGTCATCTGGTGTCCATCCCCTAGCCTGGACCTATCCCCACCGCGCCAGGGGAGCTGGGGGCTTCGCTAAGCCCAGACGCTCTACCACAAGCTCTCAGACACACCCAGACACGACTGCAGACTTTCAGACACCACCGGGTCACACAACCGCTGCCAGGGCCTGCCCGGGCCAGGAGCTCGCACACGCACACATGCGACCGCACACATGCAACAGCGCAAGGTCAGGCAGAGATGGTAAGGGCCGGTGCACGCCCCCGCGGACCCCCGCGCACAAAGCCAAGCCAACATGCACGCGGCACCGACCCCGCCGACCCAGGCGGCCCCGCGCACGCTCACACCAGCCACACAAACACAAGGGCCGGCGGGTCAGCTGGCTGCTGGGGTCCGGAAGACCCGGCCGTGGGGCACAGGAGTCCCGGAGCCCCCGCCCCCTGCGCACACCCAATGTCATTGGCCCCACAATGTCACACACATGCAGCGCCCGGCCGGCCCCAGCACCTACCCCCATCTTGGCGGCTCGGCGGGGAGAGGGGCGGGCGAGCGGGCGGGCGCCTCAGGGCGGGATCGGGCTGGGGCCTCTGCAGCGCCCGCGCCTCGGTCGGGGCGTGAGTCCGTCCGTCTGTCGGTCCCGCGGCACAGAGGCTGCGGCGGCCCGCGCCTCCGCCTCCTCATATGCCCGCGCGCGGGCGGGGGGCGGCGCCGGCCAATCAGGGGCGCCGCCGCGCTGACGGACGGCGCGCGGCCCCGCCCCCAGTACTGCAGCTGTCCTCCCCCTGGTCTCCGCAAAGTGGCGGCGCGGCTGAGAAGGGGGAGCTCTGCGGGCAGGGGGTGCGGGGTGACTCCCGGAGACCCGCCACAATGGGAGCCCTGGAGCCCCCCTAAGTGTGGGTGGAGCCTCCGAGGAGGGGGTGCTGACGGAAGGAGCTCCAGAAATCCCCTCACCAGGGAGAGGGGTGCTCTGAGGGCGGGTGACACTGGGGGGGAGCCCCGTGAACCGCCGCAGTAAGACGAGGGCCGCAGAGAAGCACCCTGCTTTGCAATGTGGCAGGAGGGTCCCCGGAGACTGCGGGGTGCTTTCCAGGGGGCGGGCCCTACAGGAGAGGAAGTTGGAGAAAGACACAAGAGAGTAAGGAAGACCCCCGAATTGAGGAGGGGTGCTGGGGGGAGAAGCCCTGACAACCCCTCACTGTGTGCCCCCCCATGGTTGAGCTGTCCAATGAGACACAACATAGCCTAGGACTGATCTGGGAGGGCCAGAAAATGCCCAGCTACACGCGACCATCACCCAGATAGCCCTGACACTAGGGACACACACACCACCGCGGGGTCACACTCACATTCCATCACACACCAGTTTGTACCCAGAGACTCACAAACAGGAATGAGATGCACATAGAGCACACACCTTGCACACTCATCGCACCACAACAGACTCACAATCGCAGTCATAAAGTGCCATGTAGACTAACACACACCCTCAGAACACGACATCGCAGACTCACACCTCACACCCTGCCACAGCCGACCTCACTCTGTCTCACCTAGAGACTCACACTGTGCAACCTATGCACCAACACACACCTGCTCTCAGAACTGTCACAAGCGCAAAGGCCTCACAGCCTCCAGCCACGCCACCTAAGTCTTTGCGGACATTGTTGCATGATCACACAATCCACACACATCCTCACGCACACAGCTCCCCAGTGTGTCTGGGCATGAGCAAAGCCCCACAGTGCAAATTCCTTGCTAACTGTGAATGACAGACAAAAAGGTGTGCACACTCATACACAGCACAATTCACAGACACGGGTCACATGACACCGTCCCACACACCTCCCACACATACACGCATCACGTACTGCATCTCTGTCACAGACACTTTTGTGGCAACTCCAAGCACACCCTCACGCTCACACCACACACCCCCATTGCAGTATGTGTACGCACACACGCAGCTGCATGGCCAGCACCCACACCCAGGCCTGCCACCTACACACCACACCCATCAGCCACTCCACTGGGGCCCTCGGGGCCAGGGCCTCCCACGCCCACCCCAGCCCCACTTTGCTTCATCAGGAACACCCCAGATTCTCCCTGGCGATTGCAGAAGGATGAAAGAGAGAGAGAGAGAGACAGACAGACAGAGAGACAGAGAGCACCTGACCTTGCAGCTTTCTCAGAATGTGGGCTCCTCCCCACATATGGGAGTGGAGATGTGGGGGACACAGGCAAGGAGAGGGAGTGAGCTTGGCGCATGGGGGTGGGGGTGAAGGTTAAGGACCTGGTCAGGGACAAGTGTGAAAGGCTGAAGCCCAGAGTGAGAGACACAGAGACAGAGACAGAGGTTCAGAGCCACAGAGAGGTGGGCATGGACAGGGCCCCACACACAGTAGGAGGCACAAAGGCTTCTCCCAGAACCCGGAGCCTCATCCCAATCCTGTACTCTGACCCATCCTCATCCCTCCCTCAGTCCAGTGTTGCCATGGTAACAAGGAGGCTGACTCTGCAGCAGAGGAGGCTGGGCCTGCAGACTAGGCCGTTGCCACGGAGACTGGGAAAGGGGGAGGAGCCACATCTTTTAACCCAGGTGCATCGCCCCCAGATGCCCCCTTCCCAGTTCCGCCCCCTTCCTGGGGGAGGGAGAGCTTGTCAACACATCATCCCTTCCCTCTCCTGACACCTTGGCCTGAAGGTATGGGCCTGGACCACGGAGGATAGGATTGGGAGACAGAGAAGCCTGGGGAGGTGGGGGAGGTCTGGTTTCCAGGAGCTTCTGGGCTGTCTCTCCTGTTCTCCAGCTGGGCTGGGGGAGGCCTCAGGCCGTACACATCCCACCTCAGACACAGGCTCATGTCCCCCCTCATGCACTCCTTCCTCCCACACAAGCCAGGCGAGACTGATGACTGTGCATTATGCTCCCAGCGAGGCTCTGCAGAGGTGGGGGGTGAGGAGGAAAGACTCAGGAAGGTCACAGGGATGGAGGGGGACAGGGGAGCTCATCATTAGAGATGGGGGAAGAGGAATAAGAGAAACAGACACACAGTCCAAAACCAGAGACAGGCAGATACAGACAGACAGACTGAAAAAGACAGAGATATTGGCAAAGACAGAGACAAGAAAACAGATCGAGGGAGACAGAGCAACAGAAGTACTTGTGAAGGTGACAGAGAGACACAAGGACTTAGACAGCCAGGCAGGGATAGGTTTGGCAAACTAGGGAGATGCAGAGAGAAAGACTGAGGAGAGAGGCCAGGTGCAGTGGCTCATGCCTGTAATCCTAACACTCTGGGAGGCTGAGGCGGAAGAATCACTTGAAGTCAGGAGTTCAAGACCAGCCTGAGCAAGAGTGAGACCCTGTTTCTACAAAAATAGAAAAATTAGCCCAGCATGGTGGTGCACACATATATAGTCCCAGCTACTCAGGAGGCTGAGGCAGGAGGATCACTTGAGCCCAGGGGTTTGAGGTTGCAGTCAGCTGTGATGACACCACTGCACTCTAGCAGGGGCCACAGAGCGAGACTCTGTCTCAAAAAAAAAATACTGGGGAGAGACTGAGCAAAAACTTGGTGGGGAGGGGGGTTGTGCAATGGGGGAGTGACCCCAGAGGAGACTAGCCTGCTGGTGTTGGGACAGAGAAAGTGAGGGACCAGAAATGTCTGCAGTCATAGTTTAGTCACCTCCACAGGCAGAATCAGAATCCGGCCCAAGGGCAGAGACATTGACAGAGACTGTGAAAGAGATGTGGAGACAACAGAGGCGCTGAGACCAGTGAGAGGCTGGTGCTGGCCCTCACACCTGTCCCTGGAGGGCACACAGGCAGCAAGCGTCCAAGACACGAAGGGGCCAGGTGGAGACCAGGGGGCGCTGTGTGAAACGCCCAGCATGGGGGGTACTGTGCGTAGGAGGGTCTCGGGGGTGTGGCCCGCCTGCCGAGGACAGCCGTAGGCAGCTGGGCCCTGGAGGGGAGGTCCGGGCCGCCGCGCCGGCCGGTGCTGAACGGACAGCTCCCGCGCTCCGGCCAAGGGGCGGGCCGGCCTCTCCCTGTTGTCTCGGGTCTCCTCTGGCTTTGCTCACCACTCCCGGCCTTTCCAAGCGCCGTTTGTGGCTGGAAGTTGTTTATGGGTTCCTGTCTCTCACCCCAGCTCCCCGTGTCTCTTTCCCTCCCTGCTTCCCCTCTGCCTCGCCCTCTACTTCTCTCAGATAATCACAGCATCTCTCCCTGTCTCACCCCCTTTGCCCCTAACTCTCTCTCTCCCCATCCCTGTCTCTCCTCACCCCTCCACCTCTGCCCTTTCTACTCGGCCTCGTTTTGGCTCTCCCTGTGTGACCTTCACTTGTCCTTTCTCAGCTGCAGTCTCCACAGAAACCTCCAGCAGGGCGAGGGAGAGAGGGACAGAGGTAGACCCACCCTTCTCCCTGCCTGCAGCCCTCCAGCCTCTCCCCTCCCCCCCCACTCCTCACTTCCTCTCCTGGGGCCCGGAGCTCCATTTGCAGCAGAAACACAGGGTCACAGTTAGGGACAGTTCAAGATGGCCTCACGGATGTACTCAAATGATCACAAAGTCCCCGAGTCGCCCTGACCCAGACACACATTCGCCACCATGGGGGCCACCCCAGGCCCCTACACAGAACAGCTCGCTGGCGCTCCCCACCCGCAGCCCCATCTGGTTTCTGTCTTTCTGTGTCTCCGTTTCCGGTGTCTCCGCCTCTCCAGATCCCTGCATCTCTCTCCATCTGTCTCTGGGCCTCTGTCGCAGCCTTCGTCTGTCCTTAGAGAGGAGGAGTGGAGAGTGGCCAGCTACTGGGACCTGGGCTGACCTGCTGGCTGTGGGTAGGGCGGAGGGTGGACAGTGTGGACGTGACCACGGAGGCTGCGCTTCTCAGCAGACACCCTAGGGACCCAAGCCTCCAATGTCTTCACACCCCCAGGAAACGAGACCCGGTTTCCCCAGTTTTGGGGTTTTGTTCTTTTTTTATTCCAACAGGGGCTGAGATGTGGCACGGGAAGGGAAGGGGGCCCAACTGACCCCCTCCCCGGGGGGATCTCATAGAAATTCCGAGGTTTCTCCCCCCAAAAAAGAGAGAAAGAGAAGAATGGAGGGGCACCAGGAGACACCCATCTGTCCAGAGGCCCTCCCCGCCTCCAGAAGCGTGGAGGACTGTGTCAAGTCTTGGGGGGCCTGAGTAGTCCCAGGATGGGGTCCTCTCCGCGGACTGCTTTCCGCTTCCGGAAACGGCCCCGGAGTCCCCGGCCCCCGGGAGTCCTCGGTGCCTGCGCTCCTCTTGCCCGCAGCGGGGGGCGGAGGGCGGGCGTCCGCAGCACCCTCTCGCGAGTCCACTAGGGGGCGCAGGCAGGCTCCCGAGCCGGGGCTCGGACTTCGTAGGGAACCGAAGGCAAAATCGCGGCGTCCTGTCCCCCGCCCGCTGGGGAAGCGGGGGCGGCCGGGGCCCGGGGCGGGCCCTGTCCCTGCGGTCAGTCCGGGCGCCCGCCCGGCCCCGCCCGTGGTCACTCGTGCTCTGCAAGCTCGCGGGGACCGGCAGGGCCGGGCCGCGGCCGAGGCGGGCTGGTGGCCTCGGCGGGGGCGCCCAGGCCACGCGGGGGCGCGCCGGCCCCCGAGGCCCGCAGCGCCTGGATGCGCCGGCACTCTTGGCAGACGCGCACGTGGGTGCAGGGGGTCGGGGCGGCGGGCCGGGCCCCGCCGGGAGGCCCCGGGTCGTCCAGGAGGCGCTGCGGGCCCCCGTGCGCGCCGCCCGCATCCCCGCCCGCGCCGGCCGAGTACAGCTTGCCGTTGCTGAGGCGCATCTCGCGGACGGCGCGCAGCGACAGCAGGGCTCGGCTCGGGCCGCCCGGGCGCCGGCGCCGGCGGGAACGCGACGTCTTGCGGCAAGACACGGCGTGGCGCAGCTCCTGCAGCATCTCCTGGCACACTGACACCTGGGGGCGCGGGGCAGTCACCGTCCGAGCGCTCTCCTGGCTTCCCCCTCCCCCGGCTCCTGCAACCTCTTTCCCCTCCCCGCCCCAGCTTCGCTCCACACCCCACCCTCCTCCTCCTCTCTTCCTTCTCCCTCTGCTCACTTCCCACTCCTCTTCCGCAGTCTTTTCCCTGTGTCTTCTGTCGCCTCCACCTCTCCACTCCTGTCTCTCCCCACTTCTCTCCCACGTCTCCGTTCTCCCTCGGGCTCATTCTGAATCTGCCCGTCACCTCCTACCTAGGTTCCTGTTGCCTCTGGTCCTAGCCAGTTCCCATGCTCCGCCCCTGAGTCATGCAGTCAGTATCGCAAGGCATATTTACCGAGAGCCTACTGTGTGCCAGGCATGGTTCTGGGCACTGGGGATACAGCAGAGTACAAAACACACAGAAGTCCCAGCCCTCGTGGAGGTTATATTCAAGTGTGCAGAGACAGAAAATAACAAATATGTAAATGTGTGTAGTATGTTAGATGGCCGTGAGCACTTTGGACAAAAATAAAATAGGGAAGAGAGGTGGGGAGTGACGCTGAATTTTGAGACAGGACAGTCAAGGAGGACCTCACTGAGAGGAGGACGCTTAAGTAACGATGGGGGTGGTCATGTGGCGCCCAGGAGGAGAGTGGCTGGGCAGACACAGCAAGACCAAGGTGCCAGGGTGGGAGCAGCTCTGAGGACCCCCGGCAGGTCAGGGCAGCTGGAATGAGAGCGAGGGAGGCGATGAGGTCAGAGAAGCAGTGGAGGCCAGCATGGGTGAGGCGTGAAGGCCACGGGAAGGATTTTGGCTTTTATTCTGAGTTAGATGGGAGCCACTGGAGAGTTTTAAGCAGAGGCCTGTTGTGTCTTCACGGAATCACAGTTGACCACAGACTGCAGGGAGTCCAAGGGCAAGAGCAGGGAGGAAGAGCCACCGTAACCGAGGCAGGAGACAGTGGAGGCTAGACCAGAGAGACGTGAGAAGTGGTTGGATTCTGTTTACATTTTGAAGGTGGGGGCAGCAGGATTTGCTGGGAGATCAGATATGGAGCATGAAAGAGAAGGAGGGAAGGATAACACCACATACTGTGGCCCGAGCAACCGGCAGGATGGCACTGCCTTGCGGGTGGGCAGGAGCTCGGAGCTGTAAGTTTCACACATAGCTCTGGACAGGCACGTGGGGAGGCCGAGCATGGAGCTGACCTCACAAGCCCCGGCTTCAGGGGACACAAGCATCTGGGATTAAGGTAGGCATCCTCCAAGATCCCACCCTGACACTAGCAGGGCTGGTCTGCGTGACCAACAGAATACAGCTCGGACGCTGCCATTTGGCTTCTGCCTTGCTTTCTTGGGTCTCTTACTCTGGGGGACATCAGCTGCCAGGGCGTGAGGACACTCAAGCAGTCCCATGGAGAGGTCCTTGTCTGAGGAACTGAGGCCTCCCGCCAACTTTGGTGTGAGTATTCACCATGGTTTTTATTTTCTGTCTTGGGGTATTTTCTTTCTTTCTTTCTTTTTCCTTTCCCCCCCCCCTCCTCTGTCTTAGGATATTTTGACATCTTAAAAGTCTTGCAGACTGGGGACAGACTGCCTCTCCCAGAACTAGCCCATTCTGAGAGATAACAAAAGGCTTGAATGCCTAGCCTAGGTAAACCAGCCAATCCTGAGTCTATACCCCCAACCGTCCGCCCGTTACCAAACCCAAATCTACCAAATCTTTCAATGTTGGCATTCAGACACTTCTATAACTTAAAATCCCATGGGGACATTTGAGACAGTAAGCCACCCTGGAAGTGGACCCTCTAGCCCTGGTCCAGCCTTCAGACCACAGCAGCCCCCGGCTAACAACATGACAGTGACCTCACCAGGGACTGGGGCAGCCAGAGCCACCCAGCAGCCTATGCCCCCAGGCTCCCTGGCCACAGAACTGACAGCTGCCTGACGGAAGGGACTGTTTTAAGTTGTTAAGGTAACTTGTTACAGTAGCAATAGATGATGAGTACAAGAGTCACCAGCATAGACATGGTCTTAAAAGCCAGTTGACTGGCTGGAGTCACTGAGTGGAGAAAGACAAAGAAGAAAGGCTGTCCAAGAACCGAGCCCCAGAGCCCCCAACACGCAGAGGTGGGGCAGGAAGAGGAGCCCGATGATGGAGCCTGGGAAGGCAGGCCAGAGAAGGAGGAGGAAAATGAGGCGTGGGTTTTGGGGAGAGAGAGGGATTAGCTGTGCTGAAGCCCACTGCTGCCTCGTATAGATAAGGCCTGAGGCTCGGGCATTGGATTTTAGATGTGGAGGGCACTGGTGACAAGAGTGGCTTCAGTGGAGTGGTGGGGACAGAAGCTGGACTGGAGCAGGCCAAGAGTGAATGGGAGCGAAGAGGCTGGAAGCAGCAGGGAGACACAGCCCTTCCAAGGCCGTGAACGGCAGGGGAAAATCAGGTGGTGGCTGATTTTCTCCTCAGGAGGAGAGGAGAGGTCAAGAGAGGGTTTCCATCCGAGGCAGAAATGACAGCACAGCTGCCTGCCTATGGCTGGGCTCCAGTGAAGAGAAGACAGCTAATGAGCGGTAGGAAAGACTTGCTGGAGGGACGTCCTTGGGAAGGTAAGAGAGGAGGCCGCCAGGGGGAGGGCACCTCTGCTAGCAGCACGGAGGCTCCTTCAGAGGAGCCTGGACAAGTGTGGACCGCAGCAGGCGGCTGGACGCTGGGCCGGACGCTGAGCCGGCTGGGGAGTAGATACAAGGACAGCCACAGGAAGTGAGCAGGGGGAGGAGAGGCAGGAGGTTGGCAGAGAGGGAATTGGGAACTAGCAGCCCAGGGGCGTGGCAGCAAGAATGCTCTAGAAACGCAGGGGTGTTGCAGCCCCTGGGCGCATACAGCGTGAGACCCCAGCCAGCAAGGCTGCGTCATTTTCCAGTCGCACCAGCGGCTTTCTCATCGCCTGTTTCTCCCCTTGTTTCTCTCATTCCTTCTGGCCTCGCCGCCCCTGTGGCTCCCCATATCCCGCTCCCTCACCTCCCGCACCCCTTCCTGGCTTCCTGTGCCTGCTTCCCTCCTCTCCTGCCTGGACTCTCCGCCCTGTCTGCTCTCTCATCTCCGACCCCTCCGACCCCTCCGACCCCTCCTCCCCCTTCTCCTGTCCGCCACCCTCAGGCTCCCAATGCCACCGGCTTTTGGGCCCAGCCCGTTTTCCCACTTCCCGCCCACCTGCCCTTGGCCCACTCCTCACCTCCTCAGACTCCGCTGACCGCCGCGTGGACCATATGAACTCCATGACCGCCACAAAGACAGCGATGATGAGGCCACAGATGAGCACGACGAAAATGCCGCCAATGTTCTCCATGCCCAAACCTGAGTGGGGAGGGGGGAGAGCCATGGGGTCGGGGCTGTGTTGGCGCAGGGACCTCAAGGGAGCTCAGGGAGAGGCGCGCCGCACGCGGGGGCAGCTGACCTTTAGCTCGGTGGTCCTCCTCCTTGGGGCACCGGCCGCCCTCCCACCACTTGCGCTTCAGGATCTCCAGCCGGTTGTTCTCCTGGAGCTGCAGGATGGCCAGCGTGATCTCGTCCCGGAATGGGGAGCCTGCGCCGGGCACACGGCGGGGTGGATTGGCCCTCCTCGGAGACCTGGAGAACTGCCTGCTCCACCCAAGCTCCCCCTCACCATGGCCTTCTCTGTCGCGTGCTGGGTCTTCTCCTCTCCCCACCCAGTCTCGTTTCAGCACAATAGCCAGGGAGACCGTTTTTAGGAACAGTCATAAGCATCTCCTGTGCCTAGAGCCCCCCAGTGGCCTCCCGCTGCAGCTGGCACAAGGTCCTCCCTTGGCCTTCGCGACCCTGCACTCATGCCCCACCACTCTCGGATGCCCCCCACCCAACCCCCCACTCTCAGCTCCGGCCTCCTGGCTGCCCCCTGAACCCACCAAGCACAGTCCCACCATAGGACCCTTGCCTCTGCCTGGAATGTTTCTTATCTCACTCCATTCAGGTCTCTGCCCACAGGCTGGCTCCTTGAGGGTCTTCTCTGACGATTTAAAATGGCACCAAGCACCCCACTCCCATCAGTTTCTTCCCCTTAATTTACTTCGGAGCAATTGTCACTGCCTGACATCAACTTATATAGCTACATGTTTATGACCTGCTTGTTGTCTGCCACCCCTGGCAGAAATCAGGAGGGTGGGGACTAGGTGGCTGCCCCACCCTGGAATCCCGGCAGCCAGTGAGGGGCCTGCACACAGCAGGTTGCCAGACAGGCAAACCAAGTGTGAATCCCCATGAACCGTCTCCTCTGGGCCACCTCTCTCCTCCCCATCCTCGGACCATCCTAGACCCCCACGCCCCTCACACCCTATTCTGCGCTCACTTCTTCAGTCACTAAGGTACTTCTTGAGCATCTACCACATGCCAGGAACTAGGGATATGGCAAGTGGACATGATTAATATTCGTAATCTTATCACCCCTACTGTGTGCCAGACCCTGAGCTTATTCAGTCTCCCAGTGATCCTGGGAGGCAGTTATTACCATCTGAGATAAGCACTTCTGAGTGAGGAAAGTGGGATACTCTTAGGTAAGGTCGGACACTGAGTTAGGGAGGGACTGGGATTTGGATCCAGGTTAGTGTGACTCCAGAGCCTGTCCCCAAAGCGCCAGGCTACACTGCTTCCCTGGCACAGCCCTCACTCCTACAAGGCTGCTAAGATTTTCTGTGCGGTAATAGATAACTAATACAGGCATCACTAGCATATTGATGATTTTAAAAGCCAAAATGCCAAAATTTGGTGATAAATTCATAGTGGGTTTCCACACTGAGCCCTGGGAAAGTATGTCCTGAAGGGGAAATAGGCACATCCAAGTCTCCCTAGCAGATCCTTCCAGTCAGCCAGCCAGCCAACAAGCATGCTCTCAGCACCTGCTCTGAGCCAGGCTCAGGGTTTGGTGCAGAGAATATGACACAAATACAACCAGCTCCTCACCCTCGAGGGGCTCTCTGGCCAGTGGCGGGGAAGGCGGCCACATCATGGCCCACATGTCCTGAACTGCCCACAGAGTGTCGCTGGATTCTCCCAGTGTCCCTGCAGGGTTAGAACTCATTGTTCCTAGGCCCAGTTTTGCAGGTTGATGGTGCGGAGGTTCAGGATGGTGGTGTCACCTGCCCAAGGCCATACAGCCAGGAAGCCACACAAAACACACCCAGCCTGCCTCAGGGAGGGCCTGTCCTGGCCCTAGGCCTGTTCACACATCTTGGTTTGGGGGTGTCAGGACCCCACCATATGCCATACCCAGTGGCATGCCGATGCCGTAGCCCTTGGTGTCGAGGAGGCCCCCGATCTGCGTGAGGTTGCAGTTGAGGCGCCGGTGGTACTCATTCATGGTGGACTCGAGCAGAAAAGCGTAGCGGGAGTTGAGGACGCGGGCAATGCCCTCTTCCGTGCTCTTGACGAACACGCTGGGCTGCTTTGACTGCATGTAGTTCCACATACGCTGGTATGTCTGGTACCGAGAATTCTGGGCACAGGGAACACAAGGGAAAGGTGAGGCCTTTCCACCCCCTGCCTTTCCCCGAGCCCTGTCCCCTATCCTCCAGGAAGTCCCTCAATCCGAGAGAGAGTGAGGAGATGAGAGGAACACAGAAAGAGCTAAAGACAGAGGAGGAGACAGAACAGACAAACTGGCCACGGCCAGGTCCAAGTCATCCCCACAGCCACCAGTCCGGCAAGGAAGCCACTATCCTTCCTACAGGTCCCACAGCCCTGCCCAGATCTGCTCCTCTAGTTTCTCACCTGGGTGATACCCACTACCCACCTGGGAGCCCTGGGAGTTTCCTTCCCCGCAATCCTTAACCCTTCAGTCAGTGGGCCTTGCCCATCTCTGGCTGTCCACCTACTGTCCTGCCCAGTGGCCATGCACCCCATTGGTGGTCCCCCCACAAGTGACCCCTGCATCCAGAAGGCTCCGTGACTGCTGACTAGTGGAGAGGTTAGGAGTGAGGACTCCCTGGGTTTAAATGTTGCATCTAGAGTCTTCCACTTCCAGGTATACGAGAGAAAGACAGTCTGGAAATATCCACCTACTGTAAGCAGCTACAAAATTGGACAGAATATAGGAAACTATTTAAAGACATATGACAAGTATGTCTACCCACAACCCGGCCATGGAGGGAACTTCCAGCTCTAAATGCTCCCCATATACGGGGTCCAGTCTAAGTGCCCCGTCCTGGCAGGTGAGGCCTCTGCCTCCTGAACCTCCTCACCAGGCTTGCTTTCCTTTCATTTCTTTCCCACCACCCCAAAAAACACAGGATTAAGCTCCTTTCACCTTGAAGAACCTTCCTTCCCTTTTCTCTGCTGCCCATTTTCCTGGGCCTGACCCTTCCAGCAGTCTCTTTGACCCCATGTGACCTAGATGGCTGTAATTTGACATTAGATCCCATATCTACCTCTTTGTCCCCATTCCCTGGTAGAAGTCCAGTTCCCTTGCAAGTGTGTTTTCTGCTCCTCAGCCTGCCAGACTGTCATCGATAGTCCCCTGGACCCAGGAGGCCCTGCCCAGCCCCTCCCTAAGCTGCTGGGCATAGCAGGGATCTCAACACCAAGCCTGGGAGGTTCTGGGTGGCCCACCTGGAAGAAGGTCATGGTGGAGCCGGCGTGGATGGTGCCATACTCGATGTTGGTCTGATCCGCCAGGTCATCAGCTGACTCCACGGGCACCTCCATGCGCTGCACGGTGAGGAAGGCGGCCAGGTTGGCCGTGTAGGAGGAGATGATGATCAAGGTGAAGGCCCACCTAAGGGGTGGGAGGGGTGAGCTGCAAGCTGGAGCCACCCCTGCTGTCCTGCCCAGTGGCCATACACCCCATTGGTGGTCCCCCCGCAAGTGATCCCTGCATCCAGAAGGCTCTATGACTGCTGACTAGAGGAGAGGTTAGGAGTGTGAACTCTGGAGCCAGACTCCCTGGATTTAAATGTTGCATCTAGAGTCTTCCACTTCCAAGTATAAGAGAGAAAGACGGTCTGGAAATACCTACCTATTGTAAGCAGCTAGAAAATTAGACAGACTATAGGAAACTATTTAAAGACATAGAACAACAGGTATCACAGGACCGTGATCCCAGAGAAGAGAAACAAAGTGAATCTTATTGTCCTGGCTGTCTGGCTGCATTTAATTTACAGACTGAGGCACCAGGAAGGGAATCCCAGACAGCCCAGCAATCCTGCAGAGTTGCAGATAGAGAGCAGAGATCAGGGAGGCCCAGATGGCTGGAATTTGTGGGGAAGAGTGCCTGAGAGGAGGGGCTGCACAGGGAGAAGGTTCAGAAATCTGGGTGCCCTGGAGTCTTTGGCTGAATATCAATCTGTACATACAGGGGGTGAAACTCCATAGGGCAGGACAAGAAAAACTTTCAAGAAGAGAACAATTCTTAGGGTTCACACATGGCTGGGAATCTTTTGAGCTCCCTCCAGCCAAAGTAGAGAGATCTCATTGAATACATGAGACATTAAGTAGAGGACTAAAAGTGCAATATGTTAGAAATAGGGTTAAGTTAGCCCTAGAATAAAGGAAATGCTAGATCTGCTCTAGAAGAGCTTAAAAACAGGCCTGGAAGGATCAGAATAATTCACAATTAACGGCCTGACTAAAAAAGTCTAAGACTCTTTAAAGAAACACATTCAACAATGTAAATAATAAAAAATTCACAATATCTATCATCTAATAAAAAGAATGACCAGATATGCAAAAGGTAAAGCATAATGTGACCCAGAACCAAGACAAAAATCACTCAATTGAAACAGACTCAGAATTGATGGAGATGATGGCACTAGCAGACAAGGACATTAAAACAGCTATTGTAAATATATTCAGAAGGCTCAAGGATGTAAAGAAAAACATGAGCATAATGAGAGAAATGGAAGATATAAAAAAGAAGTAAATGGAACTTCTAGAGAATGACATACAAACATCTGAAAGGAAAATTTTACTGGAAGGGCTTATGCAGATTAGACTCTGTAGCAGAAAAGATCAGGGAATTTTTTTTTTTTTTTGAGACCAGATCCTGCTCTGTCACCCAGTCTAGAGCATAGTGGCATCATCATAGCTCACTGCAACCTCAAACTCCTGGGCTCAAATGATCCTCCTGCCTCAGCCTCCCTAGTGGCAGGAACTACAGGTGTGTGCCACCACACTTGGCTAATTTTTCTATTTTTTTGTAGAGATGAGGTCTCACTCTTGCTCAGACTGGTCTCAAACTCCTGGCCTAAAGTGATCCTCCTGTCTCAGCCTCCCAAAGTGCTAGGATTACAGGCGTGAGCCACTGTGCCCAGCCTAAGATCAAGGAATTTGAAGACAGCAACAGAACATACCTAAAACAAAGCACAGAGAGGAAAAAAATGACTGAAAATTAGCAAAGAGCCTCAGTGACCTGAGGAATAGTGTCAAATGGCCTCATATATGTGACTGGAGTCTCACAAAGAGAGGACAGAAAAGGGTAACAAAATATCTGAACAAGTAATGGTGAAAAAATTTTCAAATTTGATGAAAACTGTAAACTTGCAGATCCAAGACACTCGATAAGCCCCAAGAAAGAAAAACACATATTTATAAACACACTAAGGCATATTATAGTCCTTTGCTGAAAACCAGTGATAAAGAGAAAAATCTTAAAAGCAGCTAGAAGGGGGAAAAATTTATGATATAGAGAGAAGCAAAGACAACAGCGACAGGAAACTTCTTGTCAGAGAGTGTACAAGCCCAAGGACAAGCACGAAGAAAAATAAAGACAAAACTGTCAACCTAGAATTCCATATCCAGCAAAAATATTTGTCAAAGAAGACACACTGACACATCTTTCATACAAACAAAGCTGGAAGAATTAACTGCCAGAAGTGCAAAACTGCACTTTGAGAAATGCTAAACGAAGTTCTTCATGTAAAAGGAAAATAATACTAGATGGACATGGGGATGTACAAGAAGGAATGAAAAACACCTGAAAGGGTAGGTATATGGGTGAATATAAAAGACATATTCCTCATTTAAAAATTTCATTATATTTACCTGTTTAAAGCAAACACACACAAAAGTCTCATATATTGTGGGGTTCATAAGATATACAGAAGTAAAATGTATAATAATAGCTCAAAGGAAGGGAGGGTGAAATGAACGTATACTATTTTCAGGGTCTTATATCTTATGTGAAGTGGTATTAATGTAATGTTACTTGAAAGTATTTTGTAATAAAGATGTATATTGTAAGCCAAGAGCAACAACTAAGAAAAATAAAGAAATATAGTTATATAGTCAATTGTAGAGATAAACAGAATCCTAAAAATGCCAATAAACCCAAAAGGTGGTAGGAAAAGAGGGAAAGAGGAAGAAAGAACAGCTGGGACAAATAGTAGGATGGTAAACTAAAGCCCAACCACATCAATAATTACATTAAAGGTAAATAGTCTATACTTGGGTTGCCAAAATATGGTTCACAAGCCAAATCCAGCCTGCTGTCTATTTTTGTACAGCCTATAGGCTAAGAATGGTTTTGACATTTTTAATGATTACAAAAACATCAAAAGAAGACTATTTCATGACACATGGCTTATATAAACTTCAAATTTCAATGTTAGTATCCATAAATAAAGTTTTATGGGAACATAGCTATACTAATTCATTTACATATTATACCTATAGCTGCTTTCATACAACAATGGCAGAGTTGAGTAGTTGGCACAAAGACCATATGGCCATCAAAGTCAAAAAATATTTACTATGAATTTTGGGGGGACATTAAAAAATATTTACTTAGAAAAGAAGAATTGTAATGTTCCCAACACAAAGAAAAGATACATGTTTGAGGTGATGGATATTCCAATTACCCTCATCATTACCCACTGTATACAGGTATCAAAATATCACATGTATCCCCCAAATATGTACAACTATTATATACCAATAAAAATTTTTAAAAATATTTACTATCTGGTACAGTAGAGAAAAAGTTGCCAACCCCTGCTTCAAGGACTAAGTATACGGGGGTGGGGGGGGAAGGACATTTATTGAAACCTTAAAATCTGTACCCCCATAATATGCTGAAATAAAAATTAAAAAAAAGACTAAGTATATGCTGTTTGTAAGAAACAAAATGTAAAAACACTTAAGTATCAGAAAGCTGGATTGCCTATATTAATATCAAATAAAATTAACCTCAGAACAAGAAATGTTACCAGGAATGAGGAGAGACATTATATGTCAATTCATCAAGAGGACAGTAACAATTCTAAACATTTATGCACCTAATTACAGAGCTTCAAAATTCATGAAGCAAAAACTGATAGAACTGAAAGAGAAATAGACACAATTTCTCCACAATTACAGGCTGAGATTTCAAAACTCCCTCTCAATAATTGATAGGACAAGCAGACAGAAAATCAGTAAGGATATAGAAGACTTGAGTAACAGTATCAACCTATTGGTTCTAATTGACACTTTAGAACACTGCACCCACCAATAGCCGAATATATATTCAATGCAAGTACACACAGAACATTTACCAGGACAGACCATATGCTGAGCCATAAAGCAAGTCTCAGTAAATTTAAAAGGATTAAAGTCCTACAGAGAATGTTCTCTGACCACAATGGAACTAAATTAGAAATCAATAATAGAAAGCTCTCTGGAAAAGACCCCAATCCTGGCTCCATCGCCGCCTAGCTCTGTGACCTTGGACTTGTGCTTCAATTTCCTCACCTGGCAAGTACGTACAATTGTAGGCCCTTCCTCACAGGGTTTGTAATGAATAAGTGAGTTAATCTGGCACACAGCAGGTGTTATGGAAGTGTTCACTCTCATTGTGTTGGGGACATGAGACTGACCGGAGAGAAGACGCACCCACCGGCCTGGCTGTGGGACCCCAGGGCAGCCACCTGCCTTATCCTGGCTCTCTCTGTCCTCCCTCTGGGCAAGTAAGAGTGGACAGGCTCCTTGAAGACCATACAGATCTGTGGGGCCTGAAGACAGAGGAGAGGCTGGGAGGGCCTCCCAGAAACCCCATGTCTATATCCCCAGCAGATGATAAGGAAAACAGCAGCTGTCTTGCGCTGATCACACGTGCGAAGCATTGTGCTAGGCACTGGAGTGAGGGGTGCACGGGGGGCTTGATAGAGGCCTGAACGACGCAGCCTCCTGCAAAATAAAATCAAAACTCCAACAGCATCTGACACACCCTGTCTAGAAACCAAGTCTCTCCAAACCCACCCCATGGATTGATGTTGTCATTCACTCAAAATAAAATTATTCAGTGCCTGGTATGCCCTGGCCACCCCCCTAGCACCAGAGGATACTGTGTGGGTGACTCGTGTTGGTGATGGGGCCATTCCCTGAGAGCAGTGGAAACACAGATGGGGAGTCAGATTTGGGAGTAAAGACGTGAGCTCTATTTTGGACAAGGTGAGTTTGGGGATGCCTGTCGGGCTGGGTACATGGAGAGGTCTAGAGATGAGGACTCTGAAAGTGTCAGCCTAAGAGTGGGTGAGATGGGCCAGGATAGAGAGTGCAGAGCAGTGATCTCCCGCAGGAGGTGTTTGGTAAGGTGTGGGGTACGTTGCTGATCAGAGTGGCCTCAGTGTGTCCAACACTGTGAGACTCAGTCTGAACAACAGTGAAAATCCAGTACATGCTTATCTGAGCCTAACTCCTTGGTTCATAAAAACCAAAGTATTTTTTGCATGATCGTAATATAAACTGAAATTTCTAGAAATGCACCTCTTGTTTACATCGAGGAACCACTGGATGCTGTTTTGTTTGGAACTTGGCTCTGAGAACTGTTCACCATTTTGGGAAGTCACAACTCTGACAGCAGCTCTGCTCATATTTGAGTCACCCAGTTAAGACACCTGCCCCAGCTGCATTAGTAAATTGTCTCGTTCATGGTGACTCGTGTCTATGCAAACACACTCATTTGCTAACTATTTCAAAGTGTCAAGTATCAAGTGTTGACAAAATTCTGTTAAGTGATCTACTTTCTCATCATTCCAAGCTTATCTAGGTGCCACCTGACTGTCACATTCCGTCTTCTGCGTAGCCACGCCCAAGCATTTATGTATTGCCCTCATATTATTTTATTAGCAATTGCTTCCCGTCTTTGTCTACTTCATATTACAATTGGGGAGTGATACTGATTTTTTAAAAAAGTATGTGTATAGGTAGATATCTTACCCTTGAATTTCAGCTCAGGGTGGGAAAGGAGGTATTAAAAAATATTTATTACAACAAGAGAGCACTAGGTCTGTGAGCACTGAAAACCCGCTGGTGCGGGTGAGAAGCACCACACGAGGGTGGGAGGGCAGAGCCAACCCACAGATGAAGCAGGAACAGAGAGGTAGGAGGAAACCAGAAGGACACAGAGCCTAGAACCAAAGAGAGTGTTTCTAGAAGAAGAGTGGTGACAGGGCCAACACTACCTGCACATAAGACAGAGATTGGACATATGGATGGCAGGGTCGCATGTGAGCTGGGGTAGAGCTGGGGTTGCGGGGAGGGAGTGAAGCCAAGCTGCTGGCTAGATCCGAGGTTTTGGGGTTTTCTTGCCGGGAGGGTGTGAGGAAAACATGACCTGGGGAAGGTTGAGGACAATGGCTGAAGGGATGGCCTGGGAACCACCTGGAGATGGATGACGTGAAACCAGGCAGGGCTCAGAGAAGAAGGAGGTCAGAGGACTCTCTGCATCAAGTGACCAAGGGAGAGTCGGGAGGGACAGGGCCTGTGGTCAGAGCAAAACCTTGGAAATGATGACATCTGAGGCAGAGCTGTCCTGGATAGCGACAAGCCCTGGGGTGTGGCTGCAGCAGGCTCTGGCTGACTGGACTTGGCGATGAGACAGGTTCCGGCCAGACTGCTGCACCAGCCAAGCCCCCCAGACCCGCCCCCAACTGGAACGTGAGTCCCACCAGGGCAGGGACCTGGCCTGCTGAATCATCGTGCTGGGTCACATCCAGAGACGAACAAACATCTGCGGAGTGAGTGCATGTGTGGGAGGACGTGGGGTACAGAAGAGAGTGAGCCCCAGGGTCAAAGACTCCAGTGAGGGAGGGGACGTGAGCGGGGCCTTCCCAGGTGACAGCTGGCTGGCGAGCATGATCCTCACTCAGGAAGAGCCCCTGACTGGGGAGCAGAAAGGATGGCCAACAGAGAGGAGGCCATGGGACCCCCCACCCCTGCCGTGGGGACTCAGCCAGATTTGTCACTGCTGCTCTCCTCAGTGCCCTCTCAGCCCCTCCTCACACATCTGGCTCTCTCCTGCCTGTCTGGAATGCTCCTCCCTCTCCTTGACATGGGCAACTCCATTTTTGGCTTTAGGACTCAGCCCAGATTCACCTCGTCCGGGGAGCCTTCTTTTTTTTTTTTTTTTTTTTGAGACAGAGTCTCACTTTATTGCCCAGGCTAGAGTGAGTGCCATGGCGTCAGCCTAGCTCACAGCAACCTCAAACTCCTGGGCTCAAGCAATCCTGCTGCCTCAGCCTCCCAAGTAGCTGGGACTACAGGCATGTGCCACCATGCCCGGCTAGTTTTTTCTATATATTAGTTGGCCAATTAATTTCTTTCTATTTATAGTAGAGATGGGGTCTAACTCTTGCTCAGGCTGGTCTCGAACTCCTGAGCTCAAAGGATCCGCCCACCTCGGCCTCCCAGAGAGCTAGGATTACAGGCTTGAGCCACCGCGCCCGGCCAGGGGAGCCTTCTTTGATCACCCCATTCTCTACTGCTCTCTGTCATTGGTTTGGTTCCTCAGTAGCACATTATACGTTCTCTGCTACATTATTATATTGACAACGTTTTTGGTTTAAAGACAGACTCTCGCTCTGTCACTCAAGCTGGAGTGCAGTGGCATCACAGCTCAGCATAACCTTGAACTCCTGGGCTCAAACACTCCTCTCCTGCCTCAGCGTCCTGAGTAGCTGGGACCATAGGAATGTGCCACCATGCCCAGCTAATTTTTAAAATTTTCTTTTGTAGAAACGAGGTCTTGCTATGCTGCCCAGGCTGGTCTCGAACTCCTGGCCTCAAGCGATCCTCCCACCTCAGCTCCCAAAGTGCCAGGATGACAGATGTGAGCCACTGCATCTGGCCTATAGTAACAATATGAACACATCTCACCTGGGGTGTGTGGTAGGCAGAATGAGCCCCCTCCCACAACTACCACCAAAGATGTCTCCATTCTAATCCCTATGATACATGAATATGTGACCTTATGTGGTAAAAGGGACTTTGCAGGTGTGATAAAGTTAAAGATCTTAAGATGGGGAGAGTACCCTGGATTATCCAGGTGGGCCTAAGGGAATCACAAGGGTCCTTATGAGTGGAAGAAGGAAGTCATAGTTAGAAAGAGAGATCTGAAGCTGCAGTGGACCAAGTGGATTGAAAACGATTGCCATAGGTCAGTTAGTGCTGCTTAGCTGGGAGAGGGAAAAACCTGCCACCCATCAAGGTTAGTCTTGAACTGATCAAGTTCCAAATGAGATAGTATCTTTGGGACGTACTCTTTGAATAAGATATGGTGCCCAGTGTCTATTTTTCTGTTTACTTGTGTATTCTTGGCTCCTCTGCCTCTCAAAGGCAGAGATAGGGCTGATTCTTCACCTGAGCGCCTGGTACCTGGAAGGGCTCAAGACCATCTGTGGGATGGCTGTGGACGCGGGAACACTGATGGGAGTTGGGCTAGGCCCAGGCAGTGCCAAGGGGCAGAGAGCCGGGTTCTGGCCTGGCCCTGTCCCCAGCAACCACTCCCTCCCCATGGGTCTCAGTCTCCTCATCCATAAAAGAGGAAGAATATTCCCTGATCTACGCATTCTCCTCATGAGGAAAATGAGAAGAGCTGTAGGAACTGCAACCAAGCCCAGCTGCTATTTAAAAGACCAGGGATGCAAATGCAGGTGCTTAAGGAGGCCAGGCCAGCAGGTGGCTGAAGCGGGGAGCGGAGACAGGGACAAAGGCAGATGGGAGCAGACCTTGACACCTGGCAGGAATGCCAGCCGAGCACTGCCAGATCTCCCAGATTATCAAGGAGAGCACAGAATCTGGATTTGTGAGAGCACATTTGCCCAAAGTGTTGGTATCTAATTCCTAATTTTTTAAAAAACCATGGGCAACTCGTTGTGTCTGTTCTCTGATGCACAGTTTCTTGGGGCTTGTGTCAGGGGCAAAGAAGTTCTGCCCAAGACACTAGGCCCCAGTGGGGCTTTGAGGGAGCATCTGGACACAAGGCTGCCCTGGCGGAGACAACCAGGGCAACGTCCAAGACAGTGACAGCAACACCAATCCTGTTATGGCCGTCCCCCTGGTACCAGCACAAGGCTGTCCAGCTCACAGAGCAATTTCTGTCATAGCCTCACCGAATCCGTACAGCCCTGAGACGTGGGCATCTTTAAGGAGACCGAGACATGGATGGGGCATGTGGCCCAGCCCAGGTCACACAGCTAGCGAGTGGTGGAGCTGGGGCTCAGCCCTCCCCACACCATGCTCTGTCACCCAGCCCCTGGTGGGGAACGGGGAATCCGCCCAGGAGACTGCGGCGGCCCCCCAACCCTGTCCAGCCTCACATCGGCCCCGCCCCAGCCCGCAGGGGCAGACAGAAAGCTCCTCACCAGACTCCGCTGACACAGCGCGTGGACAGCGCCCGGGGCATGATCTCCGAGCCCTGCTGCATGAAGCCCCCCACGGGAAACCAGAGGCTGTTGCCCAGTGTGTACTGGTTCTCCAGGATGTGGGGGCGCGCCCGCAGGCAGGGGTGCGGGTTATACCACTCGTAGGGACTCAGCCTGTGGAGAGACGGGGGCGGGTGGAAGGGGCCGAGGTGGGGAGAAGAGGAGAGAAGCAGAGGAAGGAGATAGGGCGTCTGTGATCACAAGAGAAGGAGGAGAGGTGGGAAAAGGAGACAGACAAAGATACACACAGAAAATAAGCAGAAAGAGAAACAGAGAGAGACACACAGAGACAGAGACACAAAAAATACAGAAAGACACACACACACACACACAGGACAGTGGAGGCAAAAAAGGAGACAGAAAGAACAGGAAGGGGAGAGCCCGAGACGCAGAGCCACAAGGGGAAAGAATGAGACCCAGACACGGCAAAAAATGGAGAAAGGGGGGTGCAGGGGATCCAAGCCCCCGAAGAGGAGGCCAAGGGTGGTCCGCACAGGAGACAGAATGTGCAGGCTGGCCACAGGGGCCCCGGCTCCTCCCAGCCCTCCTCCCCAAGCAGCAGGCAGTGGACTCACCTGGCGGCCAGAAACAGGACGCAGCTGACAGCCAGGTAGGCGAGAAGCATAAAGAGCCACACAGCAGGGGAGAAGGGGTCCAGGAAGGAGAAGTAGCCAGGCTTACGGCCCTGCGGGGAGAGGGAGTGACACCCAGAGCCACCCCTGATCCAAGCCACGTGCCCAGGCCCTGCTGCCGCCGGAGACCCAGGAGCCAAGGGCCTAGCCAAGGTCCAGTGGGCATCGGCCTCCTCCTGCAGCCCCCGGCCCCGTCTCTGCCAGGAAGAAGTGCACGGTCTCCAGGGGAACATACCATGTGCACTCGGTAGAGGATGCTGATCCCCAGGGTCATGAAGGGTTTGGAAAAGTCGATGACCTTCTCCCGTTCCGCTGTGATGGTGAATGCAGCCACAGCCAGGTCTGCCTTCTGCTGGAGGGAAGTGGGACGGGGCAGAGGGGGCAGGGGGAGGGCAGACACGGGCAGTTAGAGAGAAATGCCCTGAGCACCAGCGACTGACGGCGAGAGAGGAAGAGAGAGGTAGACAACAGAGGGGGCCAGGAGCCCACCTCGGCCTGAAATCGGACCCTCATCACCTCATGGCCACTGTTAAGAGTCTCCTCTGGCCTCTTCCTACCCAGCCCTCCTTGCCCTCCTGCCCCCTCCCCTGTGGAGTCCTCCCGAAGGCCTGCTTTGCAAAACCCCACCACCCACCCCACTCCTACCCCCCCTGGGCGTCGGGCAGACAGCTTGAGACAAGAGTCCGGACACCTAGACACCGACCCACTCCACAACCCTCTTTGGGTCTTGGTTTCACTCTTCTGTCTTAATGGCAAATAGGTAACATTTATTAAGTGTTTCCTGTGTGCCAGGCTCCACGCTAGATAGCACTTTACATAGATTCCCTTCTGTACTCCTCCCAACAGCCCCTGGGTGCCACCACCAGCCCCATTTGACAGATGGGGAAACTAAGTCTCAGAGAGGCAAAGCACTGGTGAGTAAAGGCAGGAGCTGGGGACCACATGGCAGGGATGTGACAGCAAGTCTCCTGGTGACTTACATGTGTGCACGAAGGTACCCCCAAGACACAGAACCAGGGCCCAGCTCAACTGAGATAATGACCTCAGTGAGGCTGCATGCTGATGCCCCTAAAATCCCTGATCCAAAAGGACCATCTCACTCTGGCCCAAGGGGATACTAGCCAGCCTTTGGCTGAGGGCTGGACACAAGGCTGGGAAAACACCTGGCATTTCACATACCCTCCTGCACACACAAGACACACACATGCACGTGTGAGCCTGTGTCCTCCCATTTGCGACACCGCTGATGGATCCAACACACCATGCACACACGTGCCAAGACTCATGCTGACCCAGTGACGCGGCTAATGCAGGATGACAGCACAGACACACGGGGCATTCCCCAGAGGCACACAGCACACACCAGCACGCACACGTGGCACTCACACGCACACATACATGATAGCGCAGGTGGAGCAAGGCGCCCCAGAGTGTTGGGTAACCTTGGACAGGAGCTTTCGCATCTCTGGGCCTCAGCTGGATCATCTGAAAACGAGGGGGTTGGGCCCAAGGTCGCCCACAGCTCTTTGCATCCTGGGTGTGGGCCTGGCTCCCAGGATGTCCCCTCCCGGGCACACGGACTCCATCCCTCAAGCCTCAGCTGGACCCCAGCACCAGGGCCTGGAGGTGGAAGGGCCCCCAATCCCCAGTTCAAGCAGAGACCTCCCTGTGGGGCTGTAATAAGAGAGCTGAGGCTGACAGCATGTGAGGTAACACAGGCCCGGACAGAACGCAGGGCAGGGAGAGAGCACACAGGCCCCAGAAATGACCTGGGACGGAGAGACACAGCACAGGTAAACGACTAACCAGGGTGTGTAAGAGATGGCACCGGCCCATTATTAGGAGCAGAGAGAGACGGCACAGCCCCAAAGCATGACCCAGAGGTGACACTGTGTGGCTGGGGCCTAAACATGGCTGGATGCTGAGAATATCTTTGGGAATCGCTGGGTGTGAGAGTTAGGAGTTTTAATTCCCCTTCTTGCACACTTGCCACTTTTATGCCTGATATGTGAGTTGCCATGGAATAATCACAGCTAATGCGGGACCCCTGTGACTTCATGCACCCACGGAGGTCTACCCTGGCAAGGCCCTCCACAGTGGCCAAGTCCCCGTTTCTAAGAGAAGGAAGCAGTGGCCTTTCAGATGGGCTCAGGGGGCCCCTGGCGGTCCCTGAGCAAGGTGCTCAGGACCCCACTGTCTCGTGGAGGCCGGCATGGCCCCCTGTCCCTCTCTGCAGCTTCCCCTACTGGCTCAGTAGTCCCCTCACCCAGCCTGGGGCTGAGCCTCTGCCCAGACACCTAGGCCAGGCCCTACTTCCTGTTTCCCCAGTAGCCGGGGCAGCAGCTCTGTTCCCGAACCACTCCTTGGGTCTGTCCCTTTCTCCCCACCCCACCACCTGGCCCCAGGCCACCAGCATCTCTCTCCTGACAACCTCATTTGCCTCCTTACTGGCCCCCGCCACTCATAACCCCCAATCCATTCCGCACATATAAGCCAAAGGGATAGTTCCCTGTTCAAAACCCATCATGGCTGCCCACAGCACCTGATACAAACCTTTTCACAGCCAGGAGGCCTGGTGAAAGAAAGACCACCTGCCTCGTCAGCCTCGCCTTGTACCCCTCCCCCATCCCTCTGCCCTAGCCACAGTGGTCTGCTTCCTGCTCTTCAGCACAGCGGGCTCACACCCTACCTCAGGACCTTTGCACGTGCTCTTCCCCCAGCTCTCTCACCATTCCAGGCCTTGATCATATCTCCCCCTTCAGCCCTCCCCAAAGCAGCCTCCAGATGCCACCTCACTCCAACCCAGGGTACACACTCTCACATTCCTCCTTACCATGTTTGATATCCTTCTTAGCATGACTGGAGGCGACCTTGCTTATTTGTGCAGTAACAGCTGTCTTCCCAACTGTGTCACAAGCGCCTCGCCTGTCTGGTTCAGTGGGCACCCCAGAGCCTACCCAGAGTAGGTTCCCAACAAATACTGCTCAGGTTGACCAAGTCCAGGCTCTCTGAATGGCATCCAAGACTGCCGACGGCTTCCCCACCGAGCTCCTGGGCCACTTGCCACCCCTTTCTTTCTCATGCCAGCTTCTTTCTGGCCACCGACCTTTGAGCATGCCACTTCCTTTGCCCGAAGCACTCCCAGTGCCCTGCAGAGCTGGAGCCCGCTCATCCCTCCAGCACTCCCTGGTGCCTTCCCTCCTCAGGGACACCTTCCACAGACCCCTCGCGCCTTGGACACCACTTGATTTCAACACATAGCTCAACTGGGAAAACATCTGTTGGTTCCTCAAAGGCAGGGCCAGCGACACGTCCAGTGTCTCTGGCACTGCTCAGGGGCCGGCTCAAAGCAGGATCTGCTGCATCTCACATCCCGTCCTCTGCCGAAAGCCCGGGAATGTCGCTGCTTCCTCTGGGGCCCTCCCAGATGCTCCCAGATGCAGAGAGCTCTTCTCCGGCCCTGCAGTGGAACCTCACACAAGTCAGACATTCCCCGGCACACAGCTGTTACCAGCGTGGCCACTGTTCCAGCGTTTTCCCCAGAGCGACCTCACACAGAGGGCCCCATTCCCACCATTCTGCACACGAAGAAACGGAGGCACAGACAGTAAGTACCTTGCTCTAGCTGACCCCCGGATTCAGAATCGCTTGGCTTTATCTGCCTGCTGCCTCTGTCTCCCCACGGCGGGGGCACCCGGAGTCAGATCTAGGTGTGTGATTCCTCTCCGGGTCCCAGGGATTTAGGAAATGAGCACTGACTGACCAGCGGAGTGAGCCAGTCCTTGAACTTCTGATGAACATGTGGCAGGCTCAGCCTCGCCCTCCACCCTCCTAGTTTATCCAACATCATCCCAGGCAGAAGCCTGGGGTCCTGCCCACGCCCCTGTCCCTCACCCCTCACTGCATCCACCCCCCGGCCCCTCCATTCTGCCCCCAAACACCTCCTCTCTGCCTCCACTGCCCCTGCACAGGTCACCCTGCTGGCTGGAAAGGGGGTCTCTGCCTCCCAGGCCACTGAGTCAGCAGCCCTAGGGATCCTAATGCACTACAGTCTGGTCACACCACTCCCCTGCTTAAATTCTGCAATGATCCTCCTTGTTCTTTTTTGACACAGATCTCACTCTGTTGCCTAAGCTAGAGTGCCGTGGTATCAGCCTAGCTCACACCAACCTCAAACTCCTGGGCTCAAGCAATCCTTCTGCCTCAGCCTCCCGAGTAGCTGGGATTACAGGCATGGGCCACCATGCCTGGCTAATTTTTTCTACATCTTTTTAGTTGGCCAATTAATTTCTTTCTATTTTTAGTAGAGACAGGGTGTCGCTCTTGCTCAGTCTAGTTTTGAACTCCTAACCTTGAGCTATGCGCCCTCCTCGGCCTCCGCGCTGTGAGCCACCGCGCCCAGCCTGATTCTCTTTGTTCTTAAACTGTCATCCAAACTCCTCACCTGGCCCCATGAAGTCCTGCCCCATCTGACTCCAACAACCTCACCTGTTTTGCCCCGCAGCCCCCCATCTTGCCCTCTATCCTCACGTGGCAGACACTCTGCCCTTTCCATTTGTTCATTCATTCATTTATTCACCTGCTTGACAAATATTTGCCAAGTACCCTCCACTGGCCAAGCACAAGTCTAGCTCTGGGAACAAAGTAATGAATAAAACATACGATGGCAGGTGGTGACAAGGGCTATAATGACAAATAAAGCAGGCAACAAGATGGAGACCGGTGGAAGACGCTGCCTGGGATATACTCCTCGCTGTGGGAGCTCTTATTTGAGTACCAACATGAAGGAAGTATGGGTCGAGGCAGGAGAAGAGCTGGGGTGAAGCTTCCAGGCTGAGGGACCAGCAGGTTCAGCCCCTGAGGAGGGAAGTGGCTTGCAGTGTCCAGGAGGCTGGAGCAGAATGGGAAGGGCAGGAAATGCCCCAGGGCAGGGACCAGGGCCCTGTGGGGACCAGAAGCAATGAAAGACAAAGCATTTGAGAGTACAAGCAGGGTGGTGACGTGACTTGGCCGCCATGGCCACGCGAGTACAGACCACGTGGACATGGGGACCAGCAAGCCTAATGAAGATGCCTGTGGAGACGCTGGAGGCAGGAACGTGTGGCGGCTGTGGCAGTGGGGAGAGGTGCACAGATGTGGCTTTCATTCTGAAGACAAGACAGAAACCTTAAACACTGCAAGCCTTCTAGGCTCCTCTCAGAGACTTTATTTTATTTTTTCCTTTAAATTTTAAGTTTTTATTTTTCTGAGTCTGGGTGATTTGGGACCTCAGAGCCTTTAGAACCCCTCCCCACCTCCTTACCCTTCATTTTGCAGAAAAATTACCTATTTCTTAGAGAAGTCTTCCCCACCCTGACATACACAGCCCACTCCCGCCCCCATGGGACCCTGACAGTGGTTTAATGTCTGGAATGAAGTATGGAAGAATTCGAATAATGAGCCACTTATAGAAATGACAAGAACGGGGTCCTCGAATGCCCCAAAGCCAATCAAAGCACTTGTGATTTTCCTTCAGCTCCCTCTACACCCGACCGTGCAAACTACAATCCTGCTTCGTCAGCGCACCCTGCCCGCTCTGCCAATAGGGGGCGCTGGAGGGAGCTGCAGGTGGGAGGAGGAAGGGCTCGCGCCCTCCTGTCAACTCTGCCACCAGCCCTGCTTCTGCAGCCCCTGGCAGCAGCGGTTCTCATGGTAACAGAAGATTCCCGTTAGCAGCTTCCCAACACCTACAGACCTGGCCTCACCCAGCCTCTCTCAGGCACTCCAACACCAGCCTCAAGCGCCTTGCCTCAGGGTCTGAGTTTTGGCTCCCAGATCCCTTCCTCTAAGTTTCCAATAGTTTCACCTCTTCCCCTTCTTCCTTTGGAACTGGGGAATGAGGCCACTTCCTGCCATGCTACCTCCACTGACACCTGAGAGCCAGGGTGGGAAAGCTATGGCCCTCAGGCCGTGTCCAGCCCATCTGGCTGCTTTTGTAAATAAAGTTTTATTGTCACACAGCCATGCCCACTTGTTTCTGTACTGTGCTTTCCCGGCAGCAGAACAGCTGGGGAATTGTGATGGTATGGCCTCAAAGCCAAAAATATTTACTCCCTGGCCCTTTAAAGAAAAAGCTGGCTGGTCCCTAACTTGGGATTCTCCTTTTACCCTCTCAGTTATGCAGTTAACTTTATACTTAGGAAACAATTCTCTTTGTTCAAATACCTGGCGTGGCTTGTCTCCTAGCAGGACCTAGGAGGTGCAGAAATGGAAGCACTCGGGTCATGATGCGAGCTCAGGCGCTCTGGTCACTCATGGGCATGGGCAGGCGCTTGGTCTCTAGCAGAGCCCAGGAACGAGCCAGGAATGGTTTCTCGAAAGGAGAAGAGTTACTGCTGAAGAGGGCACACGTTCGCCCCCAAAACCCAGAGGTCTGTGCTGTGAGTCCCCTGTCAGCGCCTGCCTGAGGCTGTGCAGCGTCCCTATTTCCCACCAACGCTGAGCATCTGGGTCTGCTGGGTGCACGCGGCCTGCACTCACTGCACGGCCTTTGATGCCCAGCACCTCACTTAAAATGAAAAGCCTGTTGGCTGTTTGGAAAGTGAATGGATTGAAGTCACATACTCTAATGTAGTATACGTTGCCACCAAAATGCAAAAAGCCCACCAAATGTCACTGGCATTAACCAGTGTCCCTCCTCAGAGGTCTGAGTCACCAAGTTTTCTACCTTTTCAACCTCTTCCCTTCAGCCTTGGGGTGGCAGCTGCTTCCTGTAGTTGCTACCTCCAAGTCTCCTTAGTTTTCTTTTGGTCCTTCCAGTAAGCTAGGTAATGACTTTCCCTTTAGTTAACAATTGTATAAACTAAGTTCTCTCTGTTCAGATAACTGATATGATTCTATTCAAACAACTGGTGCTATTTCTGCCCCCAGTCTAGACCCTGACAAACTGACAACAGCAGGGGTTTTCTTGCCAACTGCACTTACTAGACAACCTCCTGCTCATCAGACCCGATCGGCATCATGTCATCAATGTATGGGACCAGGGTGATGCTGTGTGGACCATCAAGATCAAGTTCTCTGCAGCCTATGTTACAGCAGCAAGTAGGAGAGCTCATGTCACCTGGAGCAAGACTGAAGGTGTGGATCCCTGGCTTCTGATGGTCCTTGGAAATTGGTATGAGAAAGAAAGCATTTGCCAGGTCAGTAGCTCACACCAGCTGCCAAGGGCTGCATTGATTTGCTCCAGCAGAGATACTTCATTTGGGACAGCAACTGCAATTGGAGTTGCCACCTGATTACGTTGACAATAATCCAGTCACTCTCCAAGATCCATTTGCCTGCCGCACAGGCCAAATGGGCCAGCTGAATGGGGCTGGGATCACTACCCTTGCTTCCTTCAAGCTGTTAATGGTGGCACTAATCTCTACAGTTCCCCTAAAGGATGTAGAATTGCCTTTGAATTACTATCCTGGGAAAGACAGAGAGTTCTAGGTGCTTCCACGACGCTCTTTCTACCATAATGGCCCTGACTCCACAGGTCAGTGCGCCAGTGTGGGATTCCGCCAGCTCCCATGTATGTGTGTTCCGATTATACAGCCAGGGACTAGCAAACACCAGGTGGGACCACGGCCCCACCAGGCCCATTCTGAGTAGAACTTAGGCTCAGATTCCATCTATCACACAACCACGTAAGCCCCACTGTGGTCTACCACCCAAAGCAGAAAAAATCAAAATGATTTGCCACTATAAAATGACTGGAGATTCTTAAAAACAAATAAAATTAAATTAAAAAATGACAGAGTTGTCTAAATAGCTAAAAGCCAATCAAAACACTCAATGCTGGCTCACGCCTGTAATCCTAGCACTCTGGAAGCCCGGGGTGGGCAGATCATTTGAACTCCAGAATTTGAGACCAGCCTGACCAAGAGCGAGACCCCGTCTCTATTAAAAAAATAGAAATAAATTAGCTGGATAACTTAAAATATATAGAAAAAATTAGCCAGGCATGGTGGCGTACGCCTGTTGTCCCAGCTATTGGGAGGCTGAGGCAGGAAGATCGTCTAAGCCCAGGAGTTTGAGGTTGCTGTGAGCTAGGCTGACTGGGCACTCTAGCCCAGACAGCAGAGCGAGACTCTGTCTCAAAAAAAAAAGATTGATAATACTCACCATTGGCCAGAGTGTGGGAAATGACATTCTTATACACTTTTGGTGGAAACATAAATTGGTGAAACCTTTGGCACAGCCACTTGGCAGTGTGTTTTTAAAATGCACGATGCCCTTTGACCCAGCACTTCTACTTGGAATTTACCACTTAGGAATGAACACTCTGCAAACCCACAGGACAAGTTTACAGTGACATTGGCTATGCTAGCAAAAGCTGGAAACCACCAAATATCCATCAATAGGGGACACTTTAAATCTGTAGTTCCCAACCCTCCCAACATCCCCGGCTGAGGACTGGTAACCCTCCGTGGCCTGTTAGAAACCGGGCCACACAGCAGGAGGTGAGCCTGGGCGAGTGAGTGAAGCTTCAGCTGTATTTATAGCCGCTCCCCATCGCTCGCCATTCCCCCTGCCCCAGTCTGTGGAAAAACTGTCCTCCATAAAACTGGTCTTTGGTGCCAAAAAGGTTGAGGACTGATGCTTTAAATAATTCATGCTTCAACCACACAATAGAATCTTTACGTCTCCGCTTAAATTTCTAACAGGCATCTCAAATGATCCATGTCTAGAGATAACTCTCCTTACCCAGCCCCACCAAACTGCTTCTCCTATATCCTCCCCACGGTGGAAATGGGCCTCTTCATTCACCCCACTGCCCAGCCAAACCCCACAGTCACCCCAATTCTTCCCTCCCTCTTACACACGTCCAGTCCAGCAGAGCACCTGACACAACTACCACCAAACCCACGCCGATGTCTTCTCTGGTCACCCTCTAGCAGCCTCCTAAATGGATCGTTCTGTTTCTACACTTGCCCTGCTACAGTGTTTCTCAAGAGAGCAGCTGGAGTAATAAATTTTGTTTGTTATTATTTTTTTTTGAGACAGAGTCTTACTTTGTTGCCCAGGCTAGAGTGAGTGCCCTGGCATCAGCCTAGCTCACAGCGACCTCAATCTCCTGGGCTCAAGCGATCCTACTGCCTCAGCCTCCCGAGTAGCTGAGACTACAGGCATGCGCCACCATGCCTGGCTAATTTTTTGTATATATATTTTTAGTTGGTCAATTAATTTTTTTCTATTTTTATAGTAGAGATGGGGTCTCGTTCAGGCTGGTTTTGAACTCCTGACCTTGAGCAATCCTCCCGCCTCGGCCTCCCAGAGTGCTATGATTACAGGCGTGAGCCACCGCGCCCGGCCCATAATTTTTAAATGATTTAAAAATTAGATCCAGCCGGGCACGGTGGCTCACGCCTGTAATCCTAGCTCTCTGGGAGGCTGAGGTGGGCGGATTGTTTGAGCTCAGGAGTTCGAGACCAGCCTGAGCAAGAGCGAGACCCCATCTCTACTATAAATAGAAAGAAATTAATTGGCCAACTAATATAT
>VSMD01122326.1:0-21346 GCA_008750895.1 Mirza zaza
GGAAGGAAGGAAGGAAGGAAAGAAGGAAGGAAGGAAGGAAGGAAGGAAGAAGAAGAAGAAAGAAGGAAGGAAGGAAGGAAGGAAGGAAGGAAGGAAGGAAGGAAGGAAGGAAGGAAAGAAAGAAAGAAAGAAAGAAAGAAAGAAAGAAAGAAAGAAAGAAAGAAAGAAAGAAAGAAAGAAAGAAAGAAAGAAAGAAAGAAAAAGAAGGAAGGAAGGAAGGAAAGAAAGAAAGAAAGAAAACTTACATGAGGGATTTGGAGTGGGGGCAGCTTGGGGAACAGAGACCGGCGGGCGTCTTCACACGGGAGCGGCACAGCCAGGGACGGGGGAGCTGCTGCTGCGCGTGTGCGTGTGCAAAGGGGCGGAACTGGCAGCACCAGAGAGAAAATCGCGTCTCATAGTAAATCTGCGACGCCTCCAGCCACCCCTTCTAGCAGCGGAGGCTCCTGGGAGGCTGCGAGGTGCTGCCGGGGGGTCAGAGCAGGACTCGAGCGAGGACGAGGGGCCGTGAGCCGTCCTTTCCCTCTGTCCCGTGACGGGCCAGCTCCTCAGCCCTGTCCATCTGCATCGGCCTCTGCTGCTGCGATGCCCGGGGAGACAGACGTTTGAGCTGGGCTGTGAGGTGCCTGCCACGTACTGAGCAGACACCTACGGTGTCTTCCCTTTTTTTGAGACAGAGTCTCACTCTGTTGTCCGGGTCAGAGTGAGTGCCGTGGCCTCAGCCTTGCTCACAGCAACCTCAACTCCTGGGCTCAGGCGATCCTCCTGCCTCAGCCTCCCGAGTAGCTGGGACTACAGGCATGTGCCACCATGCCTGGCTAATTTTTTCTATATGTTTTTAGTTGTCCAGCTAATTTCTTTCTGGTTTTTTGGTAGAGACAGGGTCTCGCTCTTGCTCAGGCTGGTCCTCGAACTCCTGAGCTCAAACGATCCTCCTGCCTCGGCCTCCCGAGTAGCTGGGACTACAGGCGTGAGCCACCGCGCCCGGGCAGTTCTTCCCTTTCTTAAAGGAAAATAGAGCCCCGAGTGTGGGGCCCCTGGGGCGGGGCGGGCTCACATGCTCCAGGCCTGGGGAGGGGACATGCCGTCCGCCCGCTATGAAGCCGGCCTCCCCGTTGGGACCCTGGCTCATCCTCCTCCCTGGCACGCAGCTGCAGCCCACACCCGAGTTGACAAGGAATTTTTAAAGTCACATTAAATTTCTTTACACCCACTCCCTTCCCACGGACGTCCCTCCTTCCTCGCAGGGAGAGAGCCGGGGCCAGCGGGCCGAGTCCCCAGGGCCTCTGCACAGCGTGGAGAGCTGGTGTGCACCGCCTGTTCCGCCACTCGTGGCCCGGTGCCCTCCCTCGCCTCCCTCCACTCTCTCCAGGGACCAGGTTTGGCTCTGGTCTTGAGTGTTGCTTTTTCGCAAGGATGTCAGCAATCTAGCTGGAGGTCCGGCAGCCGCCCCCGCCCCCGCCCCCGCCCCCGCCTCCGCCAGCATTCCTTCCAATCCCGACATCTGGCCTTATCTGCAACGCGGAGCCCCCGAGAGCTAGAATTCCGGGCACTGGGATCTGCTCCGCAGGGCCCTGGCCACCAGCGTGCAGCTCGCATCCGCGGTCTGGCCGGGATAGTCGTCCCTGCCCGGGCCTGTCGCCTCCCATGTACCCGCGGTCCTGCAGATTCCGATCCGAGTGGACGGACGGCCTGCTCCCCTGCGGCAGCCGCAAGGGACCGGCTGGAATCCGTCAGAGCCATGAGGTCATCGAGGTCATCGCTTGGCCAGCAGCCTCCAAGGCTGACATCTGCCAGGTTGATCCTGCAGACACGTCAGGACGTCCCAGAGGAGCCTAGGGAGGTTCTCTGCTAGACGTGCAAAGCCATCCCTCTGCAGGAGGACCCTCCTCTGTCCCAGACTCCTGGGGTCACAAGGCGCGGAGGTGGGACCCCCATGCATGTGGGGGGTCTGCCCCAGGGCCTCCATGGCCCCACCTGCCCCGCAGACACCCCAGCGTCGGCCTCCGAGCCCCCACGCACCCGCCAGGCCCACCCGGCACCCTGTTAGTGCCCCTTGCCCTGCACAACCTGAGCTTCACCTTCCATCACATCTCCCTGATCGGTCTCCACCCGCCTGGCCCCCCAGGACACCCAGCCTGCTCACTGCTGGGCCCCTGCCACCCCGACAGACACCAGGGCCTGCTGAGGGAACCTCGAAGGGCGGAATGAATCCCCCAGCCTGAAAGCGCCTCCGCGGTAGGGACCCGGCCGTTCCCTTGCTCGACCTTCAGGCTGACTTTGCCCCTGAGTGCAGAGGAGAACCCGGGAGGGGTCGGTTTGCACCCAGGGAGGGAAGGGGAAGGGACTCATGCACACTCCCAGGGGTCACTGAGTGGGAGGGGGCGTGGGGGCGCTGGGGGTGCTCTGATTCCTGACCTGCGGGCGTCATTGTCACAGTTACTGCGCTGAGCACTGGAGATTCCAGCCCTAGAGCATCTTTTACTGCAGTGCAAGGGTCCCGGTGTGTGTGCCTGTGTGTGCGAGCACATGTGTGCATGTGTGGGAGCATGAAGCATGTGTGGGTGCACACGTGTGCATGTGTGTGGGAGCATGTGTGTGGGTGCACATGTGTGCACATGTGTGGCGCATGGACTGTGTCAGTGTGCGCATGTGTGTGGAGAGCATTGGCGTGTGTCTGCGTGCACATGTGTGCATGTGTAGGGGTGGGAACTTGTGTGTATGTGTGTGGGAGCATGTGTGTGCGTGCACATGTGTGTGCATGTATGGGGATGGGAGCATACATGCGTGTGCCTCCATGTGTGACGGCCTCCTCTCTGCTCTGTTTGGCAGATTCCTTCGGCTTCTCTCAGGCCCCCAGCTGTGGGTGTGAGGCCCTGGCACTGTGCCCACCAAGCCCCCCGACTGCCCTCATGCCCAGGCCTGCAGGGCCTGCACCCTCAACGCCGTCTCCTCCCTCCAGAGCTCAGCCTGGCAGGACCCCAGACACGGCTCAGTGACCCCACCTGCACCCTCCGTGGGAGGTGTGAGCTTCCATTCAGGAAGAGGAAAAGCCCAGAGCAGGACACGGCCAGAGAACGGAGTCAAACCAGGCCCCACATGGGAGATGGGGGCGCCCAGGCTTATGTCCCCAGGGGTCCCTCTGGGCTCCCCCAGTCCACACTGGGGAGAGACCACAGAGACGGGGACCCCGGCCCCCCTGCCCCCAGCCAGTGTCCCACTCTGAGACAAGCTGGGGGCCTGTGGGGAGGACAGGTGGGTCCCCATGCAGACCCCTCCCTCTGCATGAGCCCCAGAGACCCTGGTGGGGCCGGGGACTTGGGGATCCCCTCTTCGTGGATGGGGGTGCAGGGCAACCTCATCCCTGCTCAGGGGAGCTGAGCTCCCTTTTTGGGGTGTCCCACTCTCCCGGCCGCAGGGCCTGGAGGCAAACCCACTTCTCCTGCAGGACGGTGGAAGGGGTCACACCCATATGCACACACATATGTGTATAAGAACACGTGTGCTTGCATGTGCACACGTCACACACATGCCCATGTGCACCCACATGCACAAACACGCACGCAACTCTTAGAATGTCGCCATTCCCAGACTGTTTTAAGTCGAAGCCCCTGTGCCCACCCTGCACCCCAGCTTGCCACCTCCTTCCCATGCTGATTTACGCCCCAAGTCTCCCCGCGGAGTGAGGAGTCCCAGACTCCAGCGCTGGCTCACGGATTCCACTTCCTTGCCAGAAAAGTTCAAGGTCGGGTCAGATCTTCCCCGAAGCTCTGTTTTCCCAGCCCTCTGCAAGGCCGGGGCTGGGTGTCCCTTTGGGGAGGGGCCTGTTCTGAGCTGAGGGCCCCAGGTAGCGAGGGGCCCCCGGGAGGCTCCCGCTGCCTCCTGCACTGCCCCAGCAGGTGTCCTCAGTGTGGGGCAGGCAGGGCTGCAGGGGCCCGCGGCCAGGGAGTCCGCGCAGTTCCCCCCTGCGTCAGCCCGGCCGCCGGGCACGGAGGGTTGGGGTCCACGTTGACACAGCCCTGACCTCCCGGCCGTCCAGCCCCTGCCCGCCCTTCCTCCGCGGGGGCAGCTGCCCTGACCTTCTGCTTCCTCCCCTGCTCGGTGCCCCCGTGGGTCTCTCTGGGGACAAGACAGGGCACGTTCTGAGTACGGGCACCCCCTCTCTGCCTGCCCAGCCGTGTGGGCCCCCGCGGGCCTCTGCCCGCACTGCTGCTCCCAGAGGGACACTTCTCAAGGCGAGTCCTTAGAGGTGGTGCCGTTTGGTGACGCGGGTGACCCCCGCCCGGCCGGGGTCCTTTGGATCCCACCTGAACCTGGTCCAGGCCCAGCTCTGCCATCACCTTGAACTAGCACCGGTCACTCTTTTAAATCAATAACTTTTTTCTTGTTAAAAAACAATATAGGCCGGGCATGGTGGCTCACGCCTATAATCCTAGCACTCTGGGAGGCCGAGGTGGGCGGATTGCTCGAGGTCAGGAGTTCGAAACCAGCCTGAGCAAGAGCAAGACCTTGTCTCTACTAAAAATAGAAAGAAATTAATTGACCAACTAAAAATTTATATACAAAAAATTAGCCGGGCATGGTGGCACGTGCCTGTAGTCCCCAGCTACTGGGGAGGCTGAGGCAGGAGGATCGCTTGAGCCCAGGAGTTTGAGGTTGCTGTGAGCTAGGCTGACACCACGGCACTCACTCTAGCCTGGGCAACAAAGCAAGACTCTGTCTCAAAAAAAAAAATAAAAAGCAATACAGATTATTTGCTGACAATCCACGAAGCACAGTTTTACATGAGCAAAAACGAAAACACTCAAGTATGAGAACCTTTGATCTCGCCACACCAATAAGCGCCTGTGACGTTTGACAGACGTGGGGACCCTCGGCGGCCCCCAAGTCACCGAGCCACTCGTCAGCCCCGATATCAGCTCGTCCTTGCTGCGTTCGTGGGCTCCCAGGGTGTCTAACCGGCCCCACGTCCTCGCCGTGAGAAACGGAGTCCTGAGCATCCTTGTGCAAGCCGTTCCCACCCCCGATCACCCCCGGGACAGCCTTCTCGCGGTGGGGGCCGCCGAGCCTTCGCCTCCTGTGCTGAGGAGTCCCAGGGTGGACCGACGCTGTCCCCAGGTCTCACCTCACCCGTGAGCTCAGGTCGACGCGGTGACAGGTGACAGGCGGGAGGTGTGCTTTCCCCTCCCTTTCTTAAAGGGTCATGAGTGTTGCATTTCCCTGCAAAACCCTCGGGATAAAGGCCCAGGTGACGGTGGACTCAGGCAGAGAGAACCCCCGTGTCCCCAAGAGCAAAGACAGGGCACCCCTTCGAAGTGGAGGCTGGGTCTGCACCCACTCCCACCCTGCCTGAGCCCCCCCCCCCCCCCCCCNCCCCCCCCCCCGCAAATGACGGAAGGACAAAAAAAAAACAGGCAGCAGCCCCCCGACCTTGCCGAGTCACCTTGGAGGGGGAGCCTCAAGGTCAAGCCCCTGCAGGTGTGCGGAGAGCGGTGGCTTCTCTGGGAGACGCAGGAGCCCCAGGAGCACCTGGACTCTGAGGACGGAGGTGACGGCTCCCGCTGCGCGCCGCAGGTAGCCGCACGGGTGGGACACAGCTCTCGTGTGGCTCTTGGTGGGGGCCGAGGCACCTGGGAAGGGCCGGGGAGCTGAGGGGCCCCCAGGAGCTACCCCCCCCACCCCGCACAGCTTCTCAACTCAGACGTGCATTTCCCCCCCACCATGGCCGTGTTTTTTGCAGGGTTATAAAAGTTTCTATGATTGCTCGAGAACACGGAGATGTGCCGGAACAACTGGGCTGGTCAGGGACACGTGGGTGTTGGGGTGGCTCGTGTACCCCCCTGGCCAAGGGGCGCACGTGCCAGCTCCGACCACCCGCACTCCAGGCCTCCCCCTGGGAGAAGGGAGGTCCCCGCGGCCGGGACACAGCCCTGGGGCTGGAGGAGGCCCCCAGGATGCAGACCTGGGAGTCGGGCGTTGGTGCGGACGCAGGTGACAGGTGGTCTGGCCCTGGCGAGGTGTGAGGTGTGAGGAGGAGGCGGAGATGGAGAGATGAGCCGACAGAGACATCTGTGACTCACCCTGTTTGTGCAGCACTGTGCGTGACTCTGAGGTGCAGAGAGTACAAAATGCTGTCCTTTCCCAGAGTTCAGCCTTGTTTTCAGGTTAAGTAGTTTCTTTCCTCTCCCTGTCCTTTATTTTAAGCCCCAAACCTAAGCACAATGAGCCACGCCCTGAAGTCCGCCTCCGGTTGTCCTGGAGGTTTCTAGGGAAATGGGGCAAAAGCACTTTTTGTTACTTCATGGGTGAGCATCCTGGTTTCCCCCTTTGCTCTGATGCTAGGAAGCTCAGAGCCTCATTAGCAGCATTTTGGGTTCTGTTTTGGTTCTTGACGTCATCCCCATGTCACTTGCGTCACCTGTCCTGCCGCCTGGCAGCGCCAGTGATGTCTGGGGCGGGAGGGGCCGTGCTCAGGGCTCTGGGGCTGCCTCGGTTTCCCTCCCCCACTGCACGTAGGTGTGGCCTCTCTGGTCCCGGTTCAGTTACGGGAGCAGGTGCTCCGAGTTCGTGAGCAGCCCCCAGATGGAAACCCCGGTGGCAACAGGGGCCTCGGACGGTGGCGGCAGCAGGGCAGGGACTCTACCCTTCCCCGACTCCAGCAGCCTGGGCCTGTGGGCCGCCCGATTCCTGCCCGTGCTCCCGACCGGGCTGCACCCCTGTCCTCCTGGAATAGTCCGGAACTCAGAACAGCAGCGTGGGCCGCGCTGTCTTCCCCAGCCCCAGCGACCCGGCAGTGCTGCCGCGCACCGGCTGGACGCTGCCTCCGTCTTCCGCGCACGCTGCCTGTTCGCTCCCGTCTCTCGGCTGGTCGGGAGCGGGTCGCAGGTGGGGCGGCCCTGGTCACCACGGCAGGCCGGGACTCACAGTCCCCAGAGAACGAGCCGGGCCACGCAGACAGGCACCGAGGCCTCGAGAGGGGCTCCCAGCCCTGGTGGGATTATCGGGGCCGGCTGCCCTCGCACCCCGGATCCCTCCTGTTGCACTTCGTGTTTCCCGAGGGTGACTGGCGGCTGCAGAGAACCCAGGACACCCAGGATTTTCACGAAGCTGTCCTGCAGTTTAAGGACCTTTAACCCTTCGCACTCGGATGTCGAGTGTGACTCGACACGGTGAGCATCGGTAGCGGCTCGTATGTGGAGCCACACTCAGCACGTAGTTTCGACTTGAGGGGAAAGGGAGATTTTTGTCTGTTTTTCCAGTATCTTTCCTTGTTTTCCTTAGCATGAAAGGACAAGTAAAATGTAAATGCAGAGATGGTACGCTAACTTCCAGGGGTAGGTCATTATCCACTAACTCAGAGCATCGTTTACATGGAAAGCTCCATATAATCACACCTCACCCTAACGAAAAGCACAAAGACTGTGTTGTTTGTTCTAACAGAAAATCAAAGGAAGGAGAAGAGAGACGATTTATATTTGTGAAACCTGTGAACGTAAGCCAGGTCTTCATGTGGGTGAATGTTTCAAAACATATCACACCCTGAAAAATTATAGAGATTAAAATTACTCTTCGAATGCATCGATAATTTGAAATATAAAAAAAAATCCAAATAAATAAGTTTGTGTGAAAAGAAACTCCAGTTTTTTATTCTACTGCCGGGCTTTGTAAAATCTGGGGTATTTAAAAAAATTAAATCCCGAGTAGAATAAAGGAATCGGGAAAAAAAGCAAGCGAGTGCAAAGGGTTAGGCTATGTACGTGTATGTCCGGGCGACAGAACGTGTATGTCGCTGGCCCAGAGTGACTCGGGCGGGCCACCCGCCCGGGCCCTGCGTGTCCCGGCCATGGAGGAGGGTCCCAGCCTCAGCTAAGTCGGCCGCTGTCTTGTTTCCCGCCGGATCTGGGTATCATTGTGAAACACCATCGCCCGGCGAAGCTTCAGAAACTTTGCTTTTTCTTGTGTTGTTTGGAACTTGTCTTTCTGCCACCCCAAACCAAAGCGTTTTCAATGCCCGTGAACTTCCCGGGAGGCCCCCGCGGTGCTGTGCCCGTACGCGAGGTGGCACAGGCTCCACGCCGCCACGTGCCTGGCAGCTGCCAGTCCCCAAGCCGGTAAGCAGGTAGCGTCTGGGAAGAAGTGCGTCCTTAACTTGGGCACGAATCTTCAATCTTTAGAATAGGAGGAAACCCATAACTCCAAGTTAGTTGCTGGCCGGGAAATCTTATCCGGACCTCATCCGGACCTCAGCGTCACGCCTATGACCCACGCCGCCCAACTGTCCAGGTAAACGCGGCGGGTTTGACGTGCGGGAACGCGGCTGCTCGGCCAGGAGCTCAGCGACGCCCCCCCGGCGCCAGACGGTGAGTCACGCGATGACGAGTGGATCCGGAGGCATTTTCCCGCGTGGAGACTTTACTCAGATGCTGTGAGTCACAACGGGACCTGTCGGCACCTCTGGGCGTTCCCCACACAGGAGCTTACAGTCCATTGTAAAAGGCAGCCAGGAAATTCAGCCTCTCTCTCTCCAGAATGCTCAGCAGTCACTTCTGGAAGGTTCGAGGGTCCCTCTGCCAGTCCCACAGCGGGGCCTTGAGCAGCAGGGCCCCCGAGCGTCCCACCTCCCTCGAGGGACGCCCACCCCCGCCTCTCCCCCCCCTCGCAGGCGGCCTCCCCTCCCCGTGGGCTGCACTTGCCCGTCCTATAGGACCAGCCCCTTCCTGAGGCCCCGGACGGGGGAGACAAGACGAGGGAGTCGTAGTCCAGCCCCGCTCCGGCCACCTGCTGCCCGCCAGGCCCGCCCGGCCCCCACGGCTGCCTCCTCCTATGACAACAAGCAGGTCCTGGCGGTGCCTGAGCCCCTGGGGTGGGAGGAGGGAGCGTCACGCCGCTTCCTGTGCTCCTCACGAGAGAAAAACCATCTCCGTCCCCATCTGTTTCTTTTTCAGATAGGATCTATTTTAGGAGAGAAGCATGCACTCCGCTCTACCCACCCGCCTCCCCCCCCCCCGTTTGGACGTGGCCCGCCTCCGTGGGTGGCTGCAGCTGCACCGCCCCTCCCCTGCCCGCAGCCGGGCAGGGGGTCAGGCCCTGGGAGCGGCTCTCACCTCGGAGGCCCTGCCCGGGGAAAAGCCATAAATAACGGTGTGTGCGCCCCCGAGGGTGGCCATCCATGTTGGGGCCCCACGCCCAGGGCTCCAGGCCCCCTGTGAGCACCCCCCGGCTGTGGGTGAGGCCCAGCCCGATGGGCCGTTGTGCAGGGTCTCCCCGAGGTCAGCAGGTGGACCCCAGAGACGCGAGTGACACTCAGAGAGCCTCCTTCGCAGAGTGGGGTAGAGGCTCCAGCCCAGCGAGGCCGTTTTAGCTGAAGTGACAGGGTCTGGCGGGTCCCTCTGGAAAGGGGCCAGGGCAAAGATGCGGGGGACTTCAGGCTGCGTCTGCCTGCCTCGGGGTCGTGGCACACGCCGGTGCACCAGAAGAGGTCCGCGTTTGCCCAGCCAGGGTGTCACCTCCGTCCGTCCCCAGCGCCTGGACCACAGCCCAAAATTCAGCTCCCCCGAGTTGAAGCAGACGTCACCAGACTCTGGTCACAGCTAATACGTGATAAAGGAAAACAATTCCTGCAGCCCACGCTTGGCGTATCCCCTCAGCCGGCACGTCCCGTGCATTCCCGGGGGGCTGTCCCCGGAGCTTGGCGGCCGACAGGAAGGAGGTGTGGGTGCAGAGAGACCCCGACCCGAGAACCAAAGCCGGAGCCCGGAACGCAGGAGGACGCAGGCTCGGCCGCTGCGGCCGGGGCTCCCACCCGGCCTGATTTCTGCCCAGGACGCAGTTCAGCTTTGCAGGAGCCTCGGGGAGAGCTTGGGTCTGATTCGAGGCGATGTGAGAAAAAGTGAGAAAAAAATAAAAATAGTGGAGGGCTTAGACAACAAATGGCAGAGAAGAAAGAGAGTGCTGGTGTGAGCTGCCCGGAGCAGGCGTCTGGCCGATGCGGCAGCACAGTCCGCGGAGCCCGAGGGGCGGCCGGCCTCTTCGCTGCGCAAACGCCGGGGGCGAACTCGGGCTCTGAGGCCCCGCCCCTGCGCAGAAGGTGTCGGAATTTCCAAGATTAGCCCTGGAAGGGCGAGGAGAGAACGTTCTCCCCACACCAACGGAACTGAGGGGCCGAGGGCCCCTTCCCCGGCCGGCCTGTCCCTGCGAGGTGGTGGCCCTGCCCCCCGGCGACCATCGGTCACGTCAGCGCCAGCGTGGCGCTGGGTGCCTGGGGCGAGTCTGGTGTTTCTCCGTCCCTCCAGGGTCTCGCACGCGGCCCCCAGCAGTGGCCGCCGGGTCGCTGGAGCCCTGCCACGCGGGCGGCCACACAGCGCGTCCCTGCAGGTGGCCTCCGGCACACATGGGGAGGGGCTGCCAGCATCCCAGGCCACCAGGCCCTCCCCGGCCGCACCCAGGAGAGTTTCCTGTCCTAGAGGGACGCAATCGGAACCAGATGTTCCCCGGGCAGGGAGAGGCCCAGGCACGCCCTGGACTGGTGTCGCTGAGCCGGCCGAGTGTGGCCTCGCCAGGCGCGGTGGCCCGTGCTGCCCACGCAGCCAGGACCTGGGGCGGCCGGCTGCTCACGCCCTCCTTCCACCCGGGGCATGACAACCACAAGGCCCAGAGCCAGGCACGGGCTGGCCCAGGCGTGGCACGGGGCTCCAGCGGTGGCTCCGTCCTCAGGGTGCTTTTCCTGGCTCTGGGATCTGGCCTTCTCCCTCCCTGTCCCTCCCTGTCCCCTCACTCTGCCCAGGCCCACGGGAGCCTCCCACTGCCACAAGCCCCTCCAGCTCCTATTGGGGACCTGGCTCTGGGGGTCAGAGGGTCAAGGCTGCTGGCCAGCCCATCACAAGGCCGTCCCCGGGACACGGTGCCACGGCAGGGGTGGCCCGTGCTGGACACCCGCAGCAGAGGTCCCCTGGGACGGCGGCAGGCAGGTGCTCAGACAAGGCAGGTGCGCCCCTGCCATCTCAGCTGGGGCCCTCTGCTCATGCCAGCCTTTCTCCGGCCTCGTCCCCAGCTGCGGCCGCTGCCTGCTGGCCCCCAAGCCGTCTCGCTCTCGATGCCTCCCCCCGGCCTCCCCCCGGGCTTCCCCCAGCAAGCCCCTCGCCTTGCAGAGTCAGCCCTCCCTCCGCAAATCAGTACACGCACCTGCTCTGCGCCCGCCCACCGGGGCAGGACACACACACCTGAGAAGTCACCGACAAGCAATCGCAGAGACCGACGACAGCCGAGGTCAGCCCTGTGTGAGGCGCACGCGAGCACAGGCATCTGTGGGCATGGAGCCTCCCGTGGCGGCGGAAGCGTCCCCTGTCTGAGCCGTCCACCAGCAGCCGGTAGCCACACGCAACTGCCGGGCATGCGACACGTGGCCCGTGTGGCTGAGGAGCCAGACTTCTCGTTTCATTTCACTAAGTCCGTTTGGGCTTAAATTTGAACCGCCGCACGTGGCCAGTGTTGGATTTTGTCAAGTACCTTTTCTGTGTATGTTAAGATGGTCACGTGGCTTTTCCCCTTTATTCTTAATATGGGGTGTTACATTAATTGATATTCAAGTGTTAAACCAACTTTGCATCAGTGTGGTCAGTCCCCCTGGGTTGCAGTACATGCTCCTTTTTGTATGTGGCTGGATTTGTTAAGGGTCTTGGGGTCTGAGTTCATGCATGATATTGGTCTGTAGTTTTCTTGTGCTATGTGGAATAGCAATTAATGGATGCTAGAATTAATAGACAAGGACTTTAATGTAATTAACCACTTCGGTACCAGCTTCGGCTGTAGCCGACAGCCACAGAGGAACGCGCACAGCGACTGTGGCCGACAGCCGTGATATGACTTTTCTAATTTTTCATTTATCAAAATAAAATTGTGAACATTTAAAAATAACATGATGAAAACATAGATGTATATGTTCCCTATTCTGATTTTCATGACAAGGAAAGCTGCCCGTAAAGTAACACAAGCTTTCAGTGCTCTCAAGCTTTCCTCATGACACAAGAGCAAAACGGACTCGTCCTCAATGCACAACGCAGACCGCCGTGGGGACAGCGAGTGCCGGCCGTGAGCGAGGGTTCCCGCCCGTGAGCACCGCACGGAAGACAGCGGGCGAGTGCGGGAGACGCCACACCCGGCCGGAGGCGGGACGTCCCGGGTCCTCTGCCCAGAGAGCCTGCAGGGCTGCTGGGCGAGGACGGAGGAGCTCCATCCACCGCAGGTGTCTAGGGCGCTGGGGGTGGGGGGGAACCTCATTTTGTCAGTTTGGCGTTTCCTGCGGGACACTGGTGGTGGCTTGCGGCGTCTGGCTTTGGTGCCCGGCACCCGGGTCACCTGCATCGCTCTCTGGCAGGAGGCCCCAGCCAGGGCGGCACCTGTCCACAGCCGCACTGCCTGCCGTGCCTGGACCCACCACCAGGTGGCGCCGGAGTCGCACCGGCCGCCTGCGCAGGTGGAAGGGGAGGCAGAGGCGGCCCGGCCCCGCCCCACCTGCCTCACTAGGCCCACCTGGGCCACTCCCGTCCCACTGCCCGGCCCCGCCCCACCTCCCGGCCCCGCCCTTGCCCCGCCCCTGCCCCACTCGCCCCAGCCCCACCTGGCTCACCTGGGCCACTCCCGCCGAACCTGGGCCCTGGGCCCGCCGCCCCGCCCTTGCCACACCTGGCCCCACCCAGCCCCACCTGCCCCTCCCTCTCCACTTGGGCCCTCCCCTCCCTCCGCCTCACCTTGTCTCTGCCCCACCTGGCCCCTCCCGCTTCTCCCTGCTCCGCCCCTTCCACCCCACCAGCCCAACCCCCGTCCCTGCCCCCCCCTTCCCGCCCCACCCAGCTCCAGCCCAGCCCCACCTGGGCCCGCCCCTCCCCACCTGGCCCACGTGGGCCTGCCCTTCCCGCCGCCCGGCCCTGCCCCGTCTGGCCCCTCCCGCCCCACCTGAGCCCGCCCCTGCCCCACCCGGCCCCGCCCCTCCTGCCCTACCCAGCCCCAGCCACCTGGTGGCCACCTGGCCTCTGAGCCAGGAGCTTGCAGAGGCCGCTCTGGCTCCCTGCTCCAGGGGGTGACTAGGAAACCACCAGCCTGGGGGGCGGGGCAAGAGCGTGTCCTCCACGTGGTCACGGGGACTGGACGTGTGTAATCACAGTAAGTAGATGCCGCCGGGAGTTGGGGGCCCTAATCTCATGTCCGGGAAGCCTCACTCAGAGGGGCAGGCGCTGGAGGCAGTGCGCAGGTGCGCAGGTGTGCCGCGCTGTCTTCCTGGCCCTCACAGGTGTGAAGTGCAGCGGCCTGAGGAAGGGCCAGGGATCCGCTGGTGGCTCAGGGCTGCTCCAGCTCCCAGCCCTGCCTGCCCTGTCTGTCGTGCAGGCCCAGGTGGGGTGCCCGGCCCTCCTCCAAGGGGCTGCTCCCCAGCGTGTAGCTCCAGGGCCAGCGGGGAACCCAGCCTGCCCCGGCCACCAGGCCAAATGTGTGCCAGGCTGCAGGGCGAGCGGTCCCCCAGGAAGGAGCAGCACAGTGGTGGCCCAGGCCAGACGGGGTCTGTCTGAGATCTGTCACTTGTACTTCTGTGTTGGCCGTGGAAGCCTGGTCCTGCCCCCCGAGTGCCCCAGACACTCCTGCCTGCCGTGTCCCACTCGTATCTGGGGGTGCACCACAGGACCTCGTCCTGTCCCTAGGTGCTCTGCAGGAGACAGAGGGAAGAGCAAATGAGTGACAGCAGCTGGCCACCCTATGGGCAGTGCAGGGGCTGAGGACACCGAGGGTCGGTGCAGAGGACTTCGGTGTTGTCCTGTGGGGGCTGACCACTTGGGGCCCAGTGAAAGCCCCGTGCCCTCTCCCCAGAGAACATTGATGCAATGTTAAGGGGTCCCAGAGCTCTGAAGCCCCCAGACTCTCCCAGTGACCCCAGGCCAAGACCCCTCAGAGAGTGGGTCGTGTGCCTGTGGGCACCTGCTGCCCACTGAGGTGTTATCCGGGCTGTGCACTAACAGCCTGTCCTGTTTTCCTACTTCGTGACCACCTGGCTTCTGGGCGCCACTGGCCAGGGAGGGACTGCCCAGTCCCAGGCTAGATATTAATAGTTCTGAGGAATAGAAATGACCCTGGTCGGAACATGCCTTGCCTATGCAAACCTCCCAAACTGAATCCTCCTCCGTCTGACTCTCACACTTCAGGCCACCATCCCCTGCCACAATCGTCCCAGGCCTGGGCGCCAGACAGCTGGGAACAGCCCCTGATGGAGCCTGCCGGGGTCATTCCGACCAGCCACCCCGGGGCCCACTCGCCCTGGCCTCACTCCCTGCGGAGACCACAGGGAGGCTCCTGCCCCACCTTCTGCTCACGCCCCCACCTGCCGACCAGCTCTGGTGACCCCAGGTGGCCCTGTGAGGTGTGCCATGTCCCTGCCTCTTGGGACTGCGAGTGACAGACTATCTTTTCAAGCACAGGGTCCTGGTCCATTGGCCTTGCCAGACCTGACAATGGTAGGACCTGGTGCAGGGGCCATCTGGCTCGCTGGGGAGGCCGTGCACAGGTGTGCTGGGGACAAGTGCCCGCCAGCTGGGGCTAAAGCAGCAGGAATGTATTCTGTCACTGGTCCAGGGAACAAAGACTGAGATCCCGGTACCGGCAGGGGGACCCCTCCAGAGGTTCCCAAGGAGGGTCCTGCACTGCTCCTGGGATCCAGAAGTCCCTTGGCCGGTGACATCCCTCCCACCTGCCTCTGTCACCACATGGCCACCTCCTCTTCCCCCTGTGTCTTCTCCTCATCTGTCTCCTACAGGGACACTTGTCATTGGCTTTCGGGCCCACCTGGGTAGCCCAGGTCGCTCCCATCCTGAAAGCCCTAATGGAATCACGTCTACAAAGACCCTTTTCCTGAATCAGTTCACATGCGGTGTCCGGGGGTTCCGACGTGGACGTGTCCTTTTGGGCCACCATCCAGCCCATTCCGATGTCTGTCTCGGAAGGAGAGGGGTCTCCTGGCCAAGCTGGCAGTGCCCCCCCAACTCAGCCCGGGGAGGGGACTCTGCAGGGACAAGGGTGTTCCTAGCGTGGTGGGACATTAGGCTCAGCCTCAGGCCGTGGGCCCTCCAGGCCGCTCCCTCACTGACTCGAGTGCCACCTGCTGCTGCTGGTCGTCTGGGAGAGTGGAGTCCCCGGACCCGTGATGACCTCCCACGGCCGAGAAGCTTGTTGGCCACGAGGCCTCTCAGACTTGCTTGGTCAAGCCTGAGAGAGGCTTGGGGGAAAGGGGAAGGAGGACTCGGGCCTGAGGTCGCTCTCTGGGGAAGCAAAGGCCAGGCTGAGACTCTTGGCAGGCGGGCCAGGCTTCCCCAGCCCCCTGGTCTCCGAGGAAGCCTTCCTCTGCGCCTGTGGCCAGTGTTGGGGGAGGGGCAGAGGGAGGGGCAGGGGAACAGGCTGGGGGCAGGGCTGCGTGGCCGGCAGGATGGGGCTGGATATCCCAGGCTGGCAGCCGGCGACACACCAGGCTCCAGGACTCCAGCGGGGCTCACGTGGGCGGAAGCTCATGTTCTGCATCCGCCTGAGCTCAGGGCAGGTCAGATTCTCTCCAGCGCAGAACCTGGGGGGCAAGGCCGTGCTGCCTGGTGGCCGTGGGCTCTTGGGCAAAAGGCCACGGCTTGGGGGCACTTTCTGCCAGGACAGCTGACGAGGGAGCCTCGGGCAGAGGCAGCAAGGTAGACACCTGCGGAGGTCGTCCAGGCTCACCTTGCCCACAGGACGGTCCCCTCCTTGCCTGTCCCAGCTGTGGTGGGCTGACCAAGATGAGCGATCGTAACTCTGCTCTCTGGTGTGAGATGCACGCTGTCCATATTTTATATGGATTAATAATACCATTAATTAATATATAATTAGTAACACCATAAAACATGGCAACGGGCTATCCCATATTGCAATTCGTGTTTCCCAGGCGCAGATCTGAGACGCTGAGTTTGATAGGGAAAAGCCTGGGCCCAGGGGCCCTGAGGCAAAATCCACTGCTGATTGGAGACATGTGAAGCTTACAGCTGACCCTACTAATCCCACTGCTGATTGGATATGTAAAGCTTGCTGCTGATTGGATGTAAAGCTTGTTGCTGATTGGATGCTTTGTTAATCCTACTGCTGATTGGATAATTCCTCATGCTCATAAGTCGATTGGTTGTGTTTAACCCCAAGAAGTGTATAAAACTGGAGGAGAAGAAGGAAGCGGTGCTCAGAATTTGGAGGTATGCCCCTCTGAGCCTGTTGGCGGAATAGAGGCTGATTCTCTGACTTTCTCTGTGCCGCTCGGTTCTTTCCCTGGTCAACCGCTGTCTGTAACACTTGCCGGATCAAGTTGATTGGGGTGCTCGTGTGCTCCTCCCGTGCATAGTAAGTGGGGTGCTGTGCTGCCTTGCAGTCTCGACGAAGCCACAGCTGGCCCAGGCCACGTCGAGGGCTGGCCTCCCAACCCCCGCGTGCACTGGTGACCGGGCGCAGGTCTCTCCAGCTGAGGACAGTCTCCGGACGGGGCTGGCCGCAGAGGCTGACGGTGTCACGGAAAGAACCCTCAGTCCTGCGGGGCTTGGGCACCACGGCGCTCACGGGGCCCCTCCCCAGAGCTGCCGTTGACTGTTAGCTACGCTGGGCATCTTCCGAACCATGACCTTGCAGAACAAAGACAGCACTGTGGTGCCAATCACAACACTGACGATGGCCATTTGCGGCCGGATGCTGTGCCAAGCGCCTTTGTATACACTTCCTGATGCAGTTCCGACGGTCCCATCTGGCTCCCGGGGCCCGGCGTCCTTACTAGCAATGGCCGGAAGAGAGAAGCCGCTTTGCGACTCCTTGGCGTGAGGGCTGGCTGCACCTGCCATCCAGGCAGACATGTCCCCCGGGAGGGGCCCATCTGCCACCTGACTCAGGTGAGTCCCCTCCAGGCGGGCACCTTCTGCACAGAAGGGAGAGGGGATGGGGTGTCTGTAAGGCTGGTGGTGGGCCTCTCTCCCCTCCCTAGATCAAAAAGAAAAGGCTCATGAGACCAGACCCGCCAAGGACAACCGCCAGGCCCCGCTGAAAAACAAACAACTCCTGGATGTTCACCCAGATAAGAAAGTTTTCGGTTCCTGGATTCCGCAAATGCTGCCAGCCCTCCTATTTCTCAATGACCACCAAAGGTCACCCCAGCTCTTCCCGCCAAAAGACTCTAGCCCACCCCAAACAGGTATAAAGGCTTGCACCCGCTCCAAGCAGATACGACTTCTCGGCCCCCACCCCTCTTGGGACCTGCGAACCTCCTCCAGGAGCGCACAATAAAGCCACATTGTTTGGTCCCACTCTCTCTCTCTGTTTCTTTTGCAGCCGGAAAACTTTACAGTGTCCTTGGGGCTTGGGGGTTAGCCAGCTCAAGGGAATGTGCTAGAAAATTCTGTGCCTGCATTTCACCTTTTTCCTCAGAACAGCTCTTAAATTCTGTGCTCTGTGCCAGGAGGCCGGGCAGCAGCTGGGAAGTGAATGCTGACTATGCCAACACTGGAATTTTGAGTCGCGCGCACTCCACGCCAGGAGAGGGAAAACCCCGCCATCCCCAGCGCGTAGCTTGACGTGGACACCAGCTCTTCAGCCCCTCTCCTTGGGACGGATGCCCAGGAGTGTCACGGCCGAGACAGCGCACGGCCGCTGGAAGGTTCCGGAAGCGTCTGTGCCTGTCTCAGCGAAGGGGTCTGAGGGCTGCTGGTGTCCACGCGCCTCGCGGGCGCTTGGCAGGGGCCGTGCAAGTTTGGCTCCAAGTTGTCCTCTTTTGGTTCTTGTAGGTTTTAAAATTGCTGACCAGTTCTGTTTGTGTTCTGTTTATGGCACAGTTGTGTCTCGTCTGTTGGGACTCGTGCCTGGCTTGTCAAACGGTGTGCACGGGCTCTGCGCAGGCTGTTAGCGTGGCCCTCTGCTGCGTCGCGTCCGGTTTGTTTGGCGAGTTCCGGTGATTTAGGCTGGGCTATTACATCACCTTAGAGGCGTTTACATTTGCATTCGGTCTCATTCACCAGGGTTCTTTCGTGAGTTATTTCTATTCCTTCTTTTAAACTCTTCGTTGTGGGAAATGCCGCACACGCCCAGAGGGAGACGGAATCCCAGGAACTGCCGCCCACGGCACCCAGTGCGCGGCCGGGCTCCTGGCCCGTCTCCTGTGTCCACCTGCAGCCGCCACATCCCTGCGTCACCTGTAAACATGTCAGTCCTGCATCGCCGCGGAGACAGACCTCACGCACCGAACCTCTTTCAGGACAAGTGGATGCACCTCGGTGTGAATTCAATCCACCTGGGATTTTAGCGTGGGTATGTACGGTGATACAAATAAAAAATGGCCTTTTCCCAAACAACTAGTAAAGCCAGCACAATGCACAGCATACTCTTTTAGTTTTATTTACTTATATTTATTTTATTTTATTTTATTTTTTTGAGACAGGGTCTCACTCTGTTGCCTGGGCTAGAGTGCCGCAGCGTCAGCCTAGCTCACATCGACCTCAGATTCCTGGGCTCAGGCGATCCTCCTGCCTCAGCCTCCCGAGTAGATGGGACTACAGTCTTGGGCCACCATGCCCGGCTAATTTTTTCTATATATTTTGGTTGGCCAATTAATTTCTTTCTATTTTTAGTAGAGACAGGGGTCTCGCTCTTGCTCAGGCTGGTCTCGAACTCCTGACCTTCAGCAGTCCTGTCCCGGCCTCCCACAGTACCGGGATTACAGACGTGAGCCACCGCGCCTGGCCCATACTCTCTTAGTTTTAAATCTGTGCAAACCACTCTGTGTTTCTGGGCCGGGACGGGGCCATCCCCGCACCCGCTGTCCCACTTGCTGGGGGTTCAGAACACGTCCCAGGACTTCTGCCGCCCCTCCTCCTACCTACCCTTCTTTTGCAAAATGTTGGCTGCTCCTGTCGTCCATGAACTCTGCCAAGGAAATGCAAAGCTCTTTTGTAACACGTGCGACCCCTGCCCCCGCCCCCGCCAGTGCTGGACTTGGGCTGGAATTTCACGGGGTCCCCACGGAAGGGCCGGGAGTCGGCGTCTCCCGTCGGTGTCTTGGTGTGTTTGTGGGTTTCTGGTTTCTTCCCCGTCGCTGCCCAGCCCTCGTTCTGAGGGGAGATGGAGGGTGAGCGCACAGATCTGGGGAGGGAATGGGGGGCAAGCGGGAAGACGGGGGGGGGGGGGGGGGGGGGGGGGGGGGGGGGGGGGGGGGGGGGGGGGGGGGGGGGGGGGGGGGGGGGGGGGGGGGGGGGGGGGGGGGGCAGATGGAAGGGAGGTGGGAGGGAAGGAAAGGGGAAGAGGAGGAGGAAGGAGCAAGGACGAGGGAGGAAGGGCAGGGGGAGGGGACAGTGCTGGGGCTTCTCTGCAGGGCAGAGCAGAGCCTCCCCTCCCCTCCCGCTGGGGCGGGGGCTGCTCCTCACGTTCCTGGGCAGTTCTCACTTGGGTCCAGCAGAGCCGGGCCCCACGCGTGAGCCCTGGCTGAAGGGAATAACCGCACTGTCACTGCCACCCTGGCGGGTGACTGTGGCGACGCCCTCTCGGCCACAGCTGTGGGCACTGCGGAAGGAGCACTCCGCTGGAGCGACTGCATTTTAACGTAGTGACTCCTCACATTCGGATTTGAAGCCCTTTAGCCAACGCCGGGCGGTTGCAGTCTGGCGCTGCACTGGGCCACGAGGACGTGGCACCATGTCCCAACCTGGCGGCACCTGTCGGCGCCCAGCGCCCCTGCAGAGCCCGGCCTGCGTGGTGCTTTGGGGACAGCCGGACGGTCCCTCACTCTCCTCGGGAATGTGCTCTGTGTGACAAGGTGATGCCCGTGGCCACGATTGTCTTCAGATCGATGTGCCGGGCCCTCGGGACGTGCGGGCGTGGGCAGAGCCAACCGGGCGGCATCTCCCCGTCTCCACGGAGGGCGCAGACAGCTGCCGCCCGCGGCAGATGGAGCCCCGGTGCCGAGACGCGCTCTCCACAGGGACTTTGTCACAGGCACTTTTCCCGCCGCGGCTGCCTCCGTCCACACGGCCGCACGCCACGGCTCCCGCAACTAGGGGAGCAAACCGGAGTGGTGGGAGCCTCCGCCTGCTCGCCCGTCCCAGCTGCGACCGAAGCCCCGTGTCACGTTGACGAGATACAGACCACGCACAGCCTGGGAATGACGCTCACGACAGCTGTCGTGATTGTTCCCTGACTCCAGGCCCGTGGGGCCGCCTGGCCTTCGAAGTGCACCCGCCTGCCGCTGTCGCGACCGCGTCTCCTCCGCAGAGCGGCGAGGCCCCGTCCTGCTGTGTTTTGGTGGCATGCCATGTCATGGGAACCTGCAGCGGAGTCAACGACTGTCCTCCTTCAGACGGTCGCTTATTTCTCCAAACCTGCTGCGCCCGGTTGGATGTCTCTGGGAACTGTCGGTCGCATTCCCGTCACGCCGGGCGGGCAGCGTGGGGTCAGCGCCGTCGGCAGGCTGGCCCTCGCGCCTGCGCAGTGTCACCCCTGCGTCCCAGTCCCATGCCAGCTGGAGAGCGGTCATGGCGCCGGCCTGTCTCTGGCACCATTTGGCGGCTTCCTTCTGTCACAATCACGGACAGCACTGCTGGTGCCACGTGAACCAGCTTCTCCTCTGGCCACGCGGGACCCAGGGCAGGCGCTGACCGGGCGGAAGGCAGGTGCAGAGGCCGCCTGCCGGTGTCCTTAGCTGGATGTGCCCACTGAGTCCTGGCGGCCCCACACCTGGCCTTACGACCTCCTTCAGGTAGACTGTGGCCCTACGGGAGGGCCCGGGTGCCACGGGGTTGGGTGCCGTGGGCCTTCGGGTGCTGGTGGGCTTTGAGGACGCCAGCGACTCTGAGCACCGCCCTCCCCTTCCCCTGTAGCACCAGAGTCACCTTCTCTAGCCGGGCACACGGCACCTGCCGGGAGGACGCTCTTCCCGGCCTCGCTGGCTGGCAGCCAGGTGTGGCCACCAGGCCACGTTCTGCCCAGGGGGTCAGGCAGACACGGAGGGTGCTGTGTCTGGAAGTCCTTGCAGGTCTTCCCAGGGTGGCCCTAGAAAAGCCTTTTCAATTTGCAATTATAACCTTTCAGAGTTTGCTTTCTTCCAAATAAGTTATTGGGCCTAGAAGCTTGGTAACAGTGCTTACCTTTTGTTGACCTACACAAGTGTGCAGCCTGTGAAGATGGAAGGGTGAGGAAGCATCTCCGTCTTCCAAACCCAAGGAGATAACAGCCCGGTGGCCACACCACGGGGCAGCGTCCTGGCTCGAGGGCCTCCTGCCCAGGGCCTGAGCCTCAATCAGCCAGTGGCCCAGCCCCCGCCCCACCTGTCCCT